>VZTO01019055.1:0-17465 GCA_013400615.1 Syrrhaptes paradoxus
CCCCCAAAATACTCCATCTTAGCCAATTATCAATCCAGTTAACTACAGGTGCATAAGCTCATAGGCAGAATAAATGAAAGACTGTTCTGCAATTTAGCTAGAATGAAGAAATGGGGCTTCAGGTCCTAAAAAAAAGCATGTACATATAAATACATTTGTTGCACATATACCTTGTGCCTGATAAAAATGTTCTGTTATATGTAATAAGGTGTTGAAGTAGTATAATCTGGATCCACAATGTGTATCAGAGACAGAGCTGGTCCAAGTCATCTGTATTTTCAGCAAATTCAGAAGTTTACCCTCCTTCAAGCTACGAGGAGAACAATACAGGCCTTAAAAGCAGAGAGAATATTCAGTGTCTTGTAAAGAGCTGAAAGGATCTTGTTTTCAGAAAAATTCAAAACATTGATAAAAGAGTGCACGTGCTGCATTCAGAGAATTAATTGCATATTAATAATGCTTCATGGACCACCTACTGCAAAAATGCCCAATGGAAATACTCCTTTTGATTTTTAGCGGTTAATATTTTTTCCACAAGACTCTATTTTCTTCATATTCATACACCTAATAACTGCAGTGAATCAAATTCAACACCAATTTACATCCTGCACTAATCTACTGAATTGAATGGCCCAGTTCCAGACCCATTGTAACTGAATGTGGCCCGCAGAGTTCCACACATTTCCATTAGGACTGGGTTCAGCCATTAACCTATTAACAGCTCCTGCAAGACACATTCATATAACAGTTAGTCACTATAAATAGCCAGATAAAAATAACTGTTTGACCCAAGTGTCCTTTGTGGATTAAGTTTTGGGTAGAAACATTTCCTCCTGTTTTGTTTGTGATTGCTTGAAATAAATAGATTTTTATAGTTTGTGTGTGCATGCAGAAAACCAATTAAACAGAAGCCAAATAGAAATAAAATCTACAGGCTGTTCCAAACCACCACCAACATCGATTTCATCAACAATGAACAATTCTCATGAGAGAGTCCATAGGTAGCAGCCAAGATGATAAAACTTGGTACACAAGGCACAGATCCAACTGACTGTTATTAACTGAAAAATATCATCCCTTCAACAGCAAAACAAGCCTTTGAACTTGCAAACTCTCCATAAACCTAACTAAAGCACAAGTCAGTGTAATACCTAAAAGCATCCTGATAAGCAGAGAGAACGAGAATTTCAAGGTGGAACAAGAGAGGATGATGAGGACTTAAAGAACTTCAGGTAAATTGTTCCACAGGACTGCACAGTTTGGAGCTGCTCTGTGCTAGAATTTTTACAGAAGACCTTTTAGACTCCACGGCTTCATTTGCTGCAGAAGGCAAAAGGATGTAGGTATATTAATATGGATTTACAGTGAAAATTCATGTGCGGTACAACTTTGGTACTTGGGAGTCCAGCCACTATGAACGTCACTAACCTTTGTTTTAGTGAGTCAGACTGAATGTGTCAGAATTCAGTCCCATATTCCCACATATACCTTCAGGACCTCACAAGTCTCCTCAGATCAGATTCTCTACTTAATATGCTTGTAGTCAGCCATGAAATAAAAAACATGATGCCTGGGTTGTTGTTTCATAAAGCTTTCCTATAATGTTTGGCATCTCTCACTTCAGATCTTTTTATCTTCTTTGCCACAACCAGAAATATTTGTTAGACTATGTAGGCTAAACTAGGTAATTAAAAGAACCAAAAATTAGTAGAAACAGAATGGATGACTTCTTGAATGAGGCAGTTGAAACCTGCCCTAAAGAACTTGATACTGTCACTGATTTACAGAGTCACAGAATCACAGAATCACAGAATGTTAGGGATTGGAAGGGACCTCGAAAGATCATCTAGTCCAATCCCCCTGCCGGAGCAGGAACACCTAGATCAGATCNAGCTTGAACCCATTGCCCCTTGTCCTATCCTTATACACGGGGCAACTCACTCAAAACAAATTTTTGTAAGTGATCACCAAATGTGTTCTTCATGCATGACAGGAGTAATTGAAATCAATGGAAACAGAGCTTTGAATGTGCTACTATATTAGTAGTGCTATTGCATAATACAGTGCTATTACAACACCAGATACTCAGAAACAGCAAGCCAGTACTGTCAAGCCATGCTCCTAGAATTATTAGATTATTTTTATTCTTGTTTCTACATGCCTCAGTTTTGCACCTGTGAAACTGTCATAATGGCACTTTATCTCCCAAAAGTTTTAAAATAAGTTAATTATTATGAAGAACACCTTTGTGATAACAAAGAGTGCTGTGTAAAGCTCAGGAGGGAATTGATGTTCATATAAAAAATTCTAGTAATGTGCTGCAAATAAGTGTGTCTATTGAACAACAAGAAGAAATTAAAATTGCTTATTAGCTGAGTGTAAATGAACTGTAACTTCGAGTGGGCTGTTAAAAGGGTAAAAGAGGTCCAAGAGCTGGCATAGTAGCATAAAACCCCCGTGTGAAAATGAAAGGATACACCTTGGGAATGTAGGGACCACAGACTGCAGCCTTTCTGCTTTTCTTTTCAAAGGCAGACACTTACAACTCAAGCGAAAACTGAAAGACACTTGCAAAGTTTTCATATTTCTAAACAAGAAAACACCACATAGAGGACCACTTTGCTTTCAGTAGAGGGACTTTTTACAGATGCAACTTCCAGCTGTGCCTTTTTCAAGCTGGTCTCTTTTCCCTATATTCTACATGTGTATTTCTATAAAATACTGGCTACTGACCAATTCTGACACTTGGATAAGATTTCTACTTATTTTTGAAAACTTGCCAGACAAACTGAAGCCAAGGGAAAATTTACTTCAGAACTCAATACAACATGTAGGATTTGGTGTTAGGCAACTAAAGATTTTCTCATGTATAACTCCAATAGTTTTAAGTACCCTCTGCTTCAACTTGCTAAAAAATAATTAACTTCTATAGAACTTCTTACGTGACAGTGAAGTCAAGGTTTTAGATGGGAGAATCTAGAATGTTGCACTCTATCTAGTACAAAAATGGGAAATCTTGTATCCTCTCTCCCCCCTTGACCTTGCACATCTCCCTGCTTCCTTCCCTCAGCTCTTGCATCTGGCTGCACGATCCTGCCTCCTCCTTCCTCATCAGCTCTGGTGCTTACTTTATGCCTCAGCAAGGCTACCTACCTCACTATCAGCAACATGCAATTCCTCACCAAAATCCACCCCTAGTTACAAAGAGACATGGAATGAGCATTTCAGCTGCCACAAAATAAGCAGCAGAGAAGCACACTGAAGGAGGGAAGAGAATAAGCTGCCATGGGGCACCAAAGAATAACATCTCTCTTTCAACACTGGCAAACTGGTCCTGCTCCACCTCACTATTTTTCACTGGTATTAACAGCAGGGCAGGCTGATAACATCAGTCTGCCCTGCTGTTAAGCATGTGGTCACCCCTTATACTATTTTTGTCTGCACAGCTGAAATTTAATAATATCTGTATGCAAATGTAATTATTTTATGATTAAATGTGTTCAGATAGAAAACTAAAAGAAGTTTAAAACTAAGCTCCAAGAGAAAGAAAACATCTTGGGGCAGAGTTTGGCTTCTGGTTTTTGTGCTTGTTTGTTTGTTTGTTTGTTTGCATTTTCCCCCCAGGAAAGTCCATGGCAAAACTCCTCTTTCTTGGAAAGGGTTATGGCTTTGTTTGTACCAGCGACTGTGCTGCAGACATTACGATTTAAGCTGGTAAAATTCCTCCCACAACTTTAGGACAACCAATTTCAATTCACCTGCAGCAGAGGACCCAGTAAGAAAGCAGGAGGGGCGGCAAATGCTTTAACATCAGTATTAAGCTTGTTGCTCATCTCATTTGAAAGTCTCTCTAAGACATCATAGCAATGGGTATGTTTTGGTTTCTTGGATCTGAATTTCTAGAAATCATTCTATTTTGTATTAAGCTTGCGTCCAACTTCCATTAGCCTACACATCTTTCAGAAACTATATATATATATTTATATACAAGAAGTTAATATTATATTTACATATTAGATGCATGTATACACAAATTTAATTCAACAAATACTTAAGACTTTCTAAAATCTAGACACTCATTTAGGACAAGAAATAATGAGCTTCATTGCTCACAAAGGCTCCAACAATACATCAGGCAACAGTTGCATTAAATCTTGCCTTCAGTGACTAAACAATCTGCAGACAAGTCTGGTCATTTCATAGCTCTTGATTTTGGAGCTATGAGCAGAGCTTCCCAGACATGAAGAGCCATATGGTTTTTTTAACCAAATACACTATGAAAATGGATGTCACAAAACATTACTGAATGAATCAGCAAATTCCTGTATTCCAGTAACAGAGCAAGAATGGTAAAACAGGCAGCATAAACACAAAAATGTGTTGTTGTCTACATGATCAGTGGCAGGAAGCAGAAAAATAATTTAACTTAATATAACTCCTTTGAAAACCACAGGAAATTACACACTGCAAATTATTACTGGCCTTAAATTCTTAAGTTTTCTCCTCACTGCTAAAAGAACTGCCATTGTTTGGGTGGGGGCTGCTTTGGGTAATTAATATGTTAACTACACTACAAATATATATAATGTAGGTAAAGTGCTTCACTTTATTTTAATCAATCAACTAGGTACAGAGAGCAAAAAAAAATTCTGACATAACTTAATTTACCTGGTGCTTTGTTTGCCTCATGATTCTCAGGGTCTTCACATCTTTTTCCCAACAGCAGGTATGGGAAAAACCATGTATGATGTTCAATGAACAAACCAGATGTGTTTCAGTTGCTAAAGCTCCTGAGTGAATGAGTCAACACACAAAATGGAAAACAAATGCCAAACGGCACAGAGAAGCATACAAGGAAAACGCCATCTGCACCTGAAGCAGCTGGTGCACTCACTACCCGACTCAAATACTACTGGAAAAAAATCACTGGAAATGATCACGTCACAAACAGAAGTAAGCACAAGGGACTGAACAGAGGTGGATCATTGTTGTATCAAGGGGACTTTTGAATATTCCTCAGTTATGTCTTCCTGTCTAATATGCTGGTTACTCAGTATGATACATCATAAAGCCATAGGGCATGATGGCTACAACAGCAGCTAGTCTTTTTGAAAGTCTATTCACAAACACTTTAAGAGGAACACCTCTGTGTCAGTGCTAATGTTTGCATAATAGCATGTAGCATAAGAACATAGTGCTGTGGAACCCTGACTTTAATTAAGCAAAATACCAAATAGAAAATAATTGAAATCTTTTAACCTGGCTAAAAGGTAAGAAATATTTTCTTCTAAAATGTACTCTTCACCTCAAGGTCCAGATTCTAAATTAAATAAACATCAAGAAATAAAACTGCCTTAGAAAGGCAACTGTGACAAACTAGAGAACATGGACATTGGACTAAGTACACTGTAGAGCAAAGATGAAAAGAATTATAAATAACAGAGACTTACTGTTAGATGAGAGTCATATTGTAAAGTTTGCCACTTTCAGAACTGCATGACAATTTTTTTTCAGAATCTTATATTCTATTTAATTAGAGATTTAGATAATTTAAACTCTTGAACACCACTGTTGCTAATTTACTATTGCATTGTTTGTGATATTAATTTCAATCAAATTCTCTCTATAGCAACAATAGGAGATGGTAGGACAGGTGATCTTCATTGTAAAACTTTTCCTTTTCTGCTTGGGAGCTTTTAAACAACAGTGGTTCATTCTTAGTATTTATTGCATATATGATTGTTCTCTGTTTTTGTCTGCTTTTTATTGTTTTATCAAACATTCCTCAAACAAAGGAATTTTTAGGACTAAAATTATGAACTTCTCTAGAAGAAAAGGCTTAAAACATTTTGTGTTGGAAATAAAACTAAAAAATCGTTTATGATTAATAAATCAAGACTAAAAAGGTATATCCTACATAGCTGTGAGGAGGCAAAACATTAAAAGAAGACAAAAAAAATTATTCTCTCTTGACAATAGTATATACTTAAACAGTAGTCACTAACAGCTGTCAGTTATATCTTCCTGGGTCAATTCTGCTAAATATTGTTAACTTCTCTTACCTGAAAATCTGATTCATTAAAACTGCTGTATTTCTTGAAATCTATAGCCATCATTTACTAAAATATTATAGATTCCATTAATATCTCATAGTATTTGCACATAAATGAAAGTATTTCTAAAAAAAAGGTTATTTTTTTCTTCAGAAGTCCCAGAGTCACATTATATTCACATACCTAATAACAAGGCCATTTACAGCAAATAGGATATCATAGAATCATAGAACCATTAAGGTTGGAAAAGACCTCAAGGATCATCAAGTCCAACCCAACACCACCTAACTCACTAAACCATGTCCCTAAGCACCACATCTACACGTTTCTTGAACACCTCCAGGGATGGTGACTCCACCACTTCCCTGGGCAGCCTGTTCCAATGCCTGATCACTCTTTCAGTGAAGAAATTTTTTCTGATATCCAGCCTAAACCTCTCCTGGCGCAACTTGAGGCCATTTCCTCTTGGCCTATCACTTGTTATTTGTGAGTAAGGCTATTAAGCCATACCCCTGTTCCGGGTTAAGTGACAGTGGCCCATCCACCGATTGTCAAATCAGTTATGGATTAGAGTAGAGGCCAGCACCCACCTCACTACACCCTCCTTTCAGGTAGTTGTAGAGAGTGATAAGGTCTCCTCTCAGCCTCCTCTTCTCTAGACTATACTATATACTGAAGACATGTTGATTCCATATTGATTTTTGTCTTTTTTTTTAACATATAATAAATGGGTAAAATATTATTTTAAATATTTGATGTCCAAGTATAAATTCAGAACTCTTACAGTTGATAAGAATTCCTTAAAACTATATGTGTTTTCCAGATTAAGAACTCACAGTACTTTAATTAAATTTCATCAGAGCCTTGCAAGGCAAAGTATCATCACTTCAGCCTTCACTGATGATATGGAAATTATGTACAGATCAATGGGGCACCTAAAATAATTCATATATACAAAATCACTCTTCCAGTGGAGTCTCTTGGCTGGACCAGAGTTGAATCAGCTCAACATAGACCCATTCACTTCAAAAGAAGGGCAGTGATTAACGCTACCAAAGGGTTTGGTCATCTTGTTCTACAACAAGGACATTGATGCTTTCATTAAATTATGTGAGCAGGATAAATCTCCTATTTGGGCACCAAATTTGGCTGGCTGCTCTGTAGGACACCCTAATCATCCATGCTTCTGATTTTAATAACAATTTGTTTAGAAGTGAACACTATCTGACACATCCAGTTTGAACACAGATGAAAGCTGAGTTGGATACAGATCTAATGCAAAAGTACTGCAAAATACAGTACCTCATTTGTTGTGAACTAGTTTTCTGATTCTATTTTTACTCACTGTGATTTACCACCAGTATCCTCTGGGTGATAGTTAAGGAAACAGATGCTGGGAATCTCTGTCCCTTTAGTTCCTGAGAGGAGAGCTCTGACTCACATTTGTGCCTAGCCTCTCCTTTGTACTCACACATGCAAAGGGTGGTTGTGTGAAACTTAAATTACTGCTTGATTTCCAGTTTCTCATTGCCAGTTTCCTCAAAGTTTCCACTTACGTATTTTACAGCTTTACCAGTTTCATTTGAGCGGCATTTTATTACACGTTTCCCCTTCCAAAACCTGAACTGTGTGTTCCCAGGATGAAGTTAAATTCTTTCATTTTTGAAGTGCTCTATTTATTTGGGATTTTCCAATGAAACTGGATAGAAAAAATGTACAAATCTGGGACAAAGTTGAAATTAATTTTTAACAGATGTTTTAGCTTGAATTTTTCCTCTACCACTTTAAACAAATGCATATATAGAACATATATAGACCTACTGAACAGAAATAAATATGGCCCATGCCTGTTTATACGGCTATCATGGAACTTTCCATTGTCTGCGTGCAGATATGAGAAGGCTTGCTGGCTTTCATTGATAGACTACAGTACTTAGTACTGTGCAGGAAGAACACTTCTAGATTGAAGATATGGGCATGACAGCAGTAATTTTCCTTCCTGGGTAAGAAAAGGTACATAACATTATCACCTAAAATGCAATTGTTATTATTTTGACAATGTTGCCCAAAACATAGCCTTATAGTAATGAAGGAGTTAAATGGCAAACTTGATTTCATTCACAGAAGATTTCTATTTGACTACAATTAAAATCATAGTGTAGTTCAGAGAAGAGGTCTAGTGTCATCCAGCAATGAGTCGCCCTGGCGGCGTTTCTAGGAGAAATAGCCACAATGTAATTAATCTGGTGGAACAGCTGGATACACAGACTGCAATTAATTTTGCTCTGAATATTAACAGTTTCACAGCAGTTGAAAAGAAATTATATCAGTCAATAGATTTTTGAATTAAGTAGGTTGTGGGCAATAAAGCAAATTATTGCTGAAATTGTAAAACTTGTTTAAATCAACTGAATGATTACAGTAAATCTGCATACTTAATAAATCTGTACTAATACTCATTTATACAGGAAATAAAAAAAAAGATTCACATTTCAACTTCTAACTAAAGAGGCAAGAGAAAGTTTAAATAAACCATTAGACTGCTTCAGTCATTAAACTGAACAAATGTGGACTGTTTACGGTTTCCTTGTTCAGTATGTAAACAGCATATCAGAAAAGCGCGTAGCTAATATCCATACACTGGAAAGTTGTTTCTTGATTATCCAGAGATATAGGCAGTATCTCTTTAACAGTTTATTTCAGGGAATAATTCTCCAGTAACAGCTGGACTTCTAAGGAGATGGTCACTGAACAAGAAACAGTTGAACAGTGGCACCCAGAGGTGGCAAGTGTACTGCTCCTAAAGAGTTATTCCATTTGTTGTAATCCATTTCTCATCTTTTCCTTCTGTCATTCCCATCTTTTCTTTTCCAAGCAACAAATGCCAGAAAAAAAAATGCTGTGATTTGGAAGAACATACTCTAGAGTTTAAAAAAAGGAAGCCCTTGCTTGGTAACAACTATTATAGTTGGGAACACATTCTAGAAACACATTTTTTCCAACATATTTTCTCTAACAAAGAACAGGATAAAAATAACCATGGAAAAGAGACTATTTTCATATGCATCCCCTTGGATGGAATTCTGAAGCCACAAAGTCTTGTATTCCCCCTAAATTCACTAGCTGAAATTATTGTGCAGGATTGTAAGAGGAACCTGAAGATTCCAAAACAAAAGTTGGTGGATTTTAGGAAAAAGGCTTGGGATCATAGTACAAATAGAACTATAGTTGACACAAACTGTTCATACTGTCTTAGATGCCTCAACTTCAGATGTTTGGTAAGACCTATTGTATCATTGTCGTAAAAGCACCAGGCTGAAAACACTACCCCTCTGTGATAACCTGTCCAGGCTCCTTGGTCAAGGTCTGTTTTTATAGATGCATACATGCATTATATGCATGCCAGTTATTTATTTCACAAAACATTTAATTAAATACAAAGAAATGGTGTGGCTACCCAGCACCAGTCTCAGGAAGGCCCAATAAAATGAGGCCCATTGATTTTTAATTAAAGAGGCCGTACTTTTGCCATTTGCAATGAGTGCCTGCATCTTTCCGTTAGAGTGGGGCTCTGTACCTGGCTGAGCTACAGCAAACCACATCCACCCTCTCTAAGAATCCTGCAAATAACCTCCCATTTGAGGGATCATAATAAAAAGGGGTTTTGGCAAGCATCTGCTCAAAAGAGAAGAAAAACAGCAACAGGTATTTGTTTTGCTTGAATTTTAAAGATCAAGTTTATTTCTGTTAAACGGACTGAGTGACATGTCCAGAAGGTTTCTGGTGATTTTCCCTAGTAGCAAATCCTTTTGTCTGTCCTGCTCTTCATGTTGGTTGCTATTAGTATTTTTATTATTATCATCATCATTGTCATTATTATAACTATCACTATTTATTATCATGTAAGGAGCAGTGGTAATGTGTCAGGCAAAATAGTGACATTCACCTTTCTATATCTGCACCTCCAGCCAAAGCATGAGGAAGGAGCTTCCATAAACTCCACAGAGGCAAATGTTCCTAAACTCATCTCTGTATCTAGTGCGTTCAGGATTGCATTTAAAATACTATTCCTACAAAAAGCGCCAACTGAGGTCAATTTCCAGCAGTTTATAGGG
The DNA here is from genome assembly GCA_013400615.1 of Syrrhaptes paradoxus. Taxonomy (NCBI): domain Eukaryota; kingdom Metazoa; phylum Chordata; class Aves; order Pterocliformes; family Pteroclidae; genus Syrrhaptes; species Syrrhaptes paradoxus. Next base: position 10,169 of record VZTO01019055.1, read on the forward strand.
AAGGACTTTTCTCCACATCTGTCTTTCAACCAGGATTTTAAATAAATCTGTGAAAGTAAATAAGGAAAGGAATTATGGCTATATGCAAATTGATATCCTTCCTCCCCCCATTCCATCTTTATTTTCCTGTCCTTTATTAGGATCGCAACTCTGCAGAAGAATTTTGTTGCGGAGGCTGCCAGGGAGTGACACGCTGCAAGGATCCAACACGTCCAGAGTGCTGCCATTGAACAGAGAGCGCAGGGCACAGCTCTGCTGTGCAGAACTGAGCAGGCAGCAATGCCGTCTTCAGTACAGTGCTCCCGTAATGATCATACCACACGAACTGGACCGAGTGACGCTAAGTTTACCGCCTATTTTATCCTAGCGTGAACAGCACACACTGCGGACACCGCCCGCCACAGCCCCCGCCGCGCCCCCGCCAGCCGACAGCTTCCCCCCGCCCAGAGGGGCGGTGGCAGGCGGCGGCGCCCCCTGGCGGCGGCGGAGTGCGGCTGCAGCGCGGAGGAAAGGCCCAGGCCCCGCCCCGCCCCCTTCCCTGCCTCCGCTGCGCGGCCACGGGGAGCGCGGGCGCGGGAGCGCGGGGGAACGGCGCTTTCCAGCAAGTGGCGGCTCTAAAGCTAGTAGGTGTCGGCAGACAGGTCAGCTTCCCTGTTAACGTGCTGCTTGCGGGAAAGCCTAAACAAAGGCCCCGTTCGAATTCCTAACGAGCAGCAGCCGCAGAGCAGCTCAACTCACTCAAACGCTTCACACAGCATGTACCAAGACTTATCGTTGTGTTATTACACATATTTGTGCCTCATGTCCAGAAATGATCCGAATTACGATCAAGTTTGGCTGTTTCTTGTGTTCAGTTTACACTCTTCCTGTACACAAAGGCAGGGATTTGGCTACACTGCTTTTTAATTTTAGGTTCTAGTTCCCAGAAAATGTCACCTTAGAAGTGATCTATTCCTTTTGAAACAAAAGTGACTTAAATGCCTGGCTGGAAATATAAAACTTCACAACAGTGTTTAGACCACAGTTCCTCTTCCAGGGTTGTACCCTGCAGAAGAAGGTGTAAAAATAAGTACTATTTATTGCCAGCCAATAAATAAAGGCAACACCTTTTAATTCCATAAAAATACATTGAAAGAGGAGAAGTATTTTGTTGGGGCCAGAACAGAAAACCAGTATATATTTCCTTCCACAAAAAGTAGAGAATTTTCTCTGTTCTATAAAAGCACAGGTGTGCTATATGGGTGGAAGAAAAACAAAACAAAACAAAAAGAGCAAAAGAAATCAGTCCTATCCCTACAGATAGAAGACCCCTGGAGAAAAGTTGAAACAGAAGCAAGTATTCGTGTTTCAACATATGCAGGAAGGTAAGTACAGTGCAAGTGATGGGGAGTGGGATTCACCCTTCCACCATTTAATATTTTAATTTATAGACATCTCTCTAAAATGGACAACTTTTTAAAAATCTCTCAAAGGAAAATACATTGCCTTAACCCTTCATGCCTCAGTTGCAGCACCCAGGCTGATGAGGCATTCTTACTCATTCCGTCCCCCAGCCCTCACACTGTTAACGAAAGAGATCTTCTCACATTTAATTGCATGTGTTATGTCTCGCAGCCCAAACATACATTTTTCTGCTTTGCAAGCACTGCAGCTTATTCTGCTTGGCTGTGATGATACAAGAAGAAAACAAACATATAGCTTTGCATTGGGGGGTTAAACACTAAAAATTACTCTTGTGAAATTTCCTTCCGAATCATATCTGCTGCTCATGGGTGCAGCTAGAAATAAAATCTTCTGAGTATTTTCTACCCACACCTCAAAGCCTTATTCAGAGAGCTAATGAGAAGCCCAAATTTCTACTGTTTACTTACTGTTAATGCAGAAAGCATTAACTGTCTGCATATATCACCAATATTAATATGTGGTCCAGATTTTCAGCATTTCTGGCAAACTAAACTGCCAAACAATCTAATCGATGATCTATTTATCTAATCTAACTCGCCACTGCTCCAGGGGCATACAGAGGAGCTTTCCATGAAGCACAGTTCTAGAATAAGCTATCCAACTTAACACAGCAGTTGGCAAATTCCTCACAAATTATGACGGATTACATACCCATTTAAAATATTGAATCTAATGTGACTGTGAATGTTATTATTCCTGTTGTTGGCTAATATCTTGTTGAAAGCTTGACACAGGAAGACATTTAGTTTTCCAGTAGACACTAGATACTGTTCTGAGATAACAATTGGTAAAATGGAACTGTACGAGAGGACTAGCCCAGATAAAATATCACACATTGCATATCGAGCACAGATCTGAACTGGCTGTGCTCTGCACATGCTAGGAGATCATTTCCATTTCTGACTTCAGTGATTCTATGATTAAAATGTTACAGACCACTTGAACAAAGTCATTTGATGTAATTATACTATACCAGCACCATATAAGCAAATTAAATTATATGCCTGGACATATATGAGTTTTATAATAAATAAGACAATTTTACACTTTCTGTTACTATTCAGAAAAGCATATTAAGCAAAGATCATTACACAAAGCCTACAATTCAAATTTTAATCTACATTGGTAGGTCCTCAGCCTATGTATTATGTAAATATATTTATTTAGTAAAATCAAATTATAGCAGATAGTCTGCTGACCATCTGATTTTAACTAACCAATGCACTTACAAAATGACAGTACTATTTTCATAGCTGCCTGAATGTAAAAATAAGTTCCACTTTATATAGTTTATATTAATCCTTTTAAACATTGGTTGCCTTTCACCCCATAGGTGATCCCTGCAAAATATGTCAAGTGATTTATGAAGGTCTGATCCAGCAAAGTGCAGAGCAGGTTCACATCCCACTGGCTTCAGGAGCAATTAAGAGCTTCTCCATGTACCTTCCAGTATCAAGCTCTGTAGATTTGTCAATCCTTCTGGACTAGGGTTTTGTTCAGATTTTTGTACGCTAACTTTCTTTATCGTGCTTTCATTTTACACTGAGGTCAAATAACAGCTGAATCCAAAACCCTCTTACTAAGCAAAATTTTCAGTTAAATCAGTATGAGTTTGAGCAAGAAAGGAATGCAGGCATGAGTGAGAAGTCTGTAACAATTCGCTGTTACATGGCAAGGATTACTTAAGAATTTCGTATTACGAACATTTTACGATCTAGACTTGAAAAAATTACAGCTATTATAGTTAATAGTTAATAAATAAAATACAGCAAAAATATTCCCACTATAATGAGTAGTTTGTATCTGCATTTCTTGAGAATTTCACTCTACTACAAACCAACATGTAAATGAATGGAAAAACATAAATCAATAGTAGTTATATGACTACTATATTGCTACTAAAAAGAAAATCCATTATTCTAATTTTTCTTGTTTGCTGCTTACCCTTATACTCCAGAATTTTCTTTTTTCTTTGATATTTTAAAACCCAGTTTTAGGCAGCCTGTTAAGTAACAGTGGTCATGAAAATCCACAAATCATTTGAAAGGATCCAAAGGATTTATCTGCATCTGATTGAACTGACTGACTAAGTAAAATAATTAAAATATATATATATATATATCGCTTTTTACAACACAGTGTAAGAGCACTCAGTATTGTAACAGGTAGTCTAATTTGAGCACTTGTAAAAATACAGCACAGCGTTCTTAAATTCTGGAAAAAAAATGTGTTGTGCTTTCAGTTGTGTCTTTGCTAACAATTTGGAAGCATCCATTGTATTAGTACTGCAGTGTTATTGAGCTAGTTTTATTAAGGCAAATTTATAGCAATGTTAGAAATTAATACCACTCTTATTTCCTCCACTGCTTGGCTTTATTGAATGCCATGGGGCATATTAATCAGTAAAGCCAAGTAGTGCATGAAATAAAAGTATAAATTAACCTGTAACATGAATGTAAAAAGGGGCTTCATAAAATAGAAATAAATAACACTGTAATGATAATCAACCCCACCTGGCTTAACCTAGCACATAGTGTAATAATGCTAAATACAAAAAAAAAAAAGTATTTAAATAAAGTTTAAATCATGATGCAAACAACATAACTTACAAAGTAATATTTAATTCACTGTATCGTTTAAACACACATAAGACTGTACAAAAAACACCCTTCCGACCTGACACTTCTTCATGTAAAAATCCTGTCAACTTTGGGAGCAGGCTCAAAGCACAATGACTACAACCATGAGAATGATTTCAGAGCAATTTTGAGTTCTAAGAGTCTACGCATTTAGATGTAACCAAAAAAGAAGTCTTTGCATAGTATATTTTGCATACATCCAAAATGTATCTCCAAATATCAGCTAAAACCAGAACAGTCTTTTCAAGCCTATTTCACACAGGTGAACTGCACACAATGTGAATAGTGATTTATTAAGGGCTTGACCTTGCAAGTGTGTGAAGTCATTTTAACCTGTCCTTAAATTTATGTTGTTTAAAGACAGTGTTTTCTGTGGTATCGCAGAACGGGTTTTTTTGGAGGAAAGTCTCTTTTCTCCGGGGTCAAAAAACCCTCTGTCCACAGAGTTACTACCAGTACACGAAACGAAATATGCAAGTCTTCACACAATCAAAGCTAATTTTGTAATCATAAAACAACAGGCAGCTCAGCTGTTCTCCACAGTTGCTGCACTTCTAGAGCACAAATGTTCGGCCACATTGTCATATATAATGACCACAAAAACGAAAATACATGTATTTGCAAAACCAGGAAAAAAATTGGCCAGAATTTGTAAGTACCATAAAACACCAATGTGTATGCTCCCTCTGCTGGCTCTGCTGCAGAAGTTAACTATGAAACACACCTGCCGTAATCGCTTTGCTACCAACACCGCTGACGTAAATATGTAACAACTTTGCTAGGAACACCAAGTAACAAGAAGAAAGGTAAAATGAGAAATTCTGCATGAGTAACTGCACACGTAACAGTATAAACATGATTTTAAAACAAAGTCTTTACAAATACAAATTTGTATAATATATTAGAAATTCATTGGAGTCTACTACATCACAGTCGCGGTATCATTATGGAAATATACAAATATCAGATATAGACAAAATTTAAAAGATACTGTGACCTATGCTTGAGACACTGTTTGGGTAGACCTGTAATGTTGCAAGCAGTATTAATTTAATTTTTTCACATTTGTAAATTGTACAGAACAGGATTGCAGACTGGTTACATTCAATCATATCCAGAGTCCAATAGAAGTGGTTAAGGATCTTACTTTGTAGAAAACATAATGGCACTGAACAGGAGGCAAGCTTAACACTTAGTTCAAGTCAGGTCCCCATACTCTTGGATGATGTTTGCTAGGAGTTCTGTCAGCTAATGAGTTGAACCATCTGTAGCAGTTTCCTGACAGATGTGGCCAACTCCCGGACTGGGCCGCTTCATCTTCTGACACAGAGATCTGTGGAGGGCTCCAGTGACAGTATTCTGATGAAAGGGCACAAAATGCTGCTCTTTGTAAATAATAAAGGGGGGGGGGGGGTTGTTTGTTTGGGTTTTTTTGTTTTGGTTTTGTTTGTTTGTTTTTGCCAAAGGGCTTTCCAAACACATTCCTTTTGACTTAAAAACTACTGAGAATCTTTTGTCCCCCTTCATCATCCATGGTATCAAATTCAGCCCCAACAAAACATCAGTGGATATAAAGGAATTACATGACAACTCAATTTAGGCAGGTTTTTTTCTTTTTTAAAAAATTAAGGTTTATGCTTAAAATCTGGACTCTTCTAAGTCCACTGAGCTTAATCTATTATACAGATTTTTGAATGCAAAGATTTCAGAGTGTTTTACGAGATGCAGAAGGGTATCCAGTTTAGAATATACTAACTGTATATTATCTCAGTGCTATTATTACAAGATGTGTTCTACAGTAGTAAAGAAAGCAAAAAAATATTGTTAAATTTATGTTTAAAAGTTCTATCTTATCCAGTAATCATGTGAAAAATAAACTTTAAAAATGTTTTTTTAAAAAAATCTTTTTGTATAATTTTCTGTCTTCTGCATAAAGTATTCATTTTGCACCAGAAATACATTTGGAGTATAACACCATGATAGTTAAAGGTTTGCCAATTCAAATAGATATTTCAACATAATAAATATTAGTCACCTTGTTTAGATCATTGAACTCCACATTATTTTGTTTGGAAGTCAAATACCTTTGCAATTTAACATCAGTGCTGACAGCATTATAGTCATTAGTCCCAATAATCAACTTTTTTTTTTTAATGACTGTGGAGTTCTCATAGAATAAAATAAAATAAAGTAAAATAAAANTTAAATAACATCTGATATAGAAACTGACAACCTTTGTCCCAGGCAGGGTTGACCTCCCGAAAGCTAAAGGACTGGAGAAGAGGCTGTTAAATATAGTAAAGGCGATCACAACCTGATGACACAGCTAAGAGTACGAAACACACCCTGCCAGAGACAACTCTCAGGATACAGAGGAACCTGTAACTTCAACTGAGTCAGCAGAACTACATTCAAATGCACCAGGCCTGTTTTATTAAAAAAAGATCAAAGAAACAGTCACTGAGATAAACCTGATAGGACACAGCTGTAACAACACATGAGAAAAACAGAAAGTGGACGTGTCACAAACACATTGTCTACAGGAAGTGGACCAGAAGGAAGTGTATGATGAAAATATGACAGGATATTTCAAGTAGTCACATGCAAAGAAACAAACGTACTATGGCCCCTGCAATTCTTTCACACCTATTAGAATACAATTTATTTTAATAACAGAAGACTATTTCTTGCATAGGCTAATATCTCAAGCATCTTTTTAAAATAAATTTTATGTGTGCCTAACTCAATCGATTAAATCTTACACAAAAATCATCCCATTTTCTTTATTTCCTTGGATTGGAAACATCCTTGTATTTTTATACCAGTGTAGTCATATGCATCAGACTAGAAGTAAGACTGTGACAGCCCTGCTTACTGCCTGCAGCTGTCACTAACACTAGATCTATCTTCACAAATATTATTACAAGTGTGTTCATCTGAGGTGTCCTTATTCACAACAGCTGACCTTCATGGCTATGTCTGACATTTAAAAAGAAAAGTTCTGCTTTACAACCTTCAGTGTGCCTTCAGTTATAAATTACTTGTAGATTATTAGTAATAATAATTGATTTTAGCAGTAAGTAATAGAGTTATAAACAGCTCCTACTATTTAATGAAAGAAATGCTTCATCTTCTGGTTTTATTTATTAGTATTCAAGAGCCTTCCACAACCTCACTGAGATCAGTTATTGCTT
>VZTO01019056.1:0-35589 GCA_013400615.1 Syrrhaptes paradoxus
AAAAAAAAAAAAAAATAGGCTTTGTTGTGAACTGTCTACACTTCATGGAGATTACAAAACATCTTAGTTTTTAGTACATGTTGGGTTAAATAGAGTGAAGAAGGCTGTTTACCTGCACTTAAAGGACTTGTGAAATTTGATATGTATATATTTTGAGCATTTTTAATTACTAACTGGAAGAGACTAAATATAATAACTGTTTATCCTTATAATTATTGTGATCCCTTTGGAACAATAATATTCAGAAGACTGTAATTCAGGCACAAGATCTGAAAAGATACCACAAAGCTTTAAAGAAAATCAAGATCGGGCTGGTTAATGTAATGAAGTAAGTCTGAAACCAAAGATATTTTCATCTGCACTTTTTGATAGTTCACAGAATATCAGAGAGAGATTAGAGAAAGCACAAAAAGGGGTGCTGTCATAGTTGTGCTGTTAAATTACTGATATTTTTTAGAGGTAAGATTTAAGTTATTTGTATGAAAAAATATGTTTTTAATTGATATAATGGAAGCTGAGATTCTCAATGTAATCCATCACACAATATTGGAAAATTTTCAGTAAAACCATGGGAACTAGCGAACTGCTGAAAGATTGGTGAACTAAAGCTAAGTTGGTAGTTGGTGGGAGGTCCCATTTCACACTCTCATCTAAATAAATGGTTGATAATCTTTTGTTTTAGCAAGTTTCTTCTCAGTCATTTTTTGAAATTTAGACCCCCTTTCTTTCATGCTGATAGGCAACAAGATGTGCCCCATTTTAGGGGTGGCTTCCATCCATCTAGACTTGCTACTTATTTCTGTGGATCTTCTATCTCACCCTGATTTCTATTCATGGCCAAGGAACCCATCCAACAGCAAGCAAGAACTAACCTTTCAAAGCCTTACCTTAGACTTAAGATAAAAAGTTTCTTCTCTGGCAGGGCAGAGCAACAGAAATCCATCAGGAAACCCATCAGTACTGCAGAGACATGTAGTTGTAAGAGAGTTTTTTCCCAGACCATAAGAGAAAACTAGTTAGCAAGAAGTGATGAATGCAGATCTTGCTACTGTTTCTCCCATAAGCATGTTTTCTACTAGTAGCTTACTACATTTTCCTCTAAAATGTTGTGTTTCTATGAAATCTTGTCCATCCAATCCATAATTTTCAGATTTATGGCTTCATAATTTTTTCTTACAGACTTCTTACAGAATTATTATGGTGTCATTGCTTTTGCCTTTAGACTAACCAGTAAAAACAGTATAGCTGCAGTAATAACTACATCTGTATAGCTATTAGTAACATAAAGGTACAGCGCCGTTTTTTAATATTAATTCCTTCTTTAATACAGAGCAGAAAAAAATAAAATTGGGAAGGCTGTATTTCTGGATGCTACAGCTGAGGGAATTGGCAGAGATCAGTCACTCTTTAATTCCAGTTTATAATGCACCAAAGATAAAAAAACCTAATACTTGTTAAAAGAAGATTCCTAGAGCTGGTATGCAGTTGAATGATTGGTGTGAATAAGAACCATGTAGCCAAATCCCACCTGTACACGCTTTTGCCTTCTGCCAGCTATGACAATTTTGCTTTATTTATTAATAGAAATAATTATGAGCATAGTTTTTAACTGTCAAACCATGGTTTGTCTTTCATATTTACTGTTTATATATTGCATGTGTTTTAATACAAGAAAGAAGAAAACTGTTTTGAAGTTATATCTCTTTAAATAATTTCAAATTTATATTTGGATTTAGAAGTAGTATGGACAATATTCGTGAATTATATAAATAGTATAGAGTAAATAGTTTCATAATGTATAAACTGATTTTAACAGCATAGTACACAATAGAGGATTACTTTCAGAATTATTTAACTGGAAAATTTCTTCTGCAAGAGCTATTATTTTAAAAGGCTTTTACTGACACTTCAAAGTAATGTGAAGTATATTTGCATAAACATTAAAACACTTTAAAAAAAATAATTGCATTACATTTACAATTAAATGTTTTTGAAGCCTTCTTTGAAGGGCCAGACTAGATCTTGCATAAGTAAAACTCAATTCAGCATCAAGTATAATCAACTGGTAGACTCACGTGTGGTATGCCAAGTGGCTGAAAATACATTAGATTAAATAAGTTGCTATTACCATTGCTATCACTGTAATGGATGTGCTTGCTGGTTTTTTTTTTCTTGGGGGAGAAGTATGGAATGACTTGCCTTATGTTTATTTTGAGGAAGTTCCTTCAGAATTAGATCTTATTTACAGTAAATCCAAGGCTGTGGTTCCACTGAAGCTGAAGCCAATCTAAATGTTGATTGCTGCAAACCCTACTTTTGGCCATATGTTACCACTGCTTTCCCTTGAGCTCTCTTTGCTGTGCTCTTCTCCAGCATTTTCACTGGCACCTTCATTCATCTGACTTTGAACTGAATCTCTTGTAGCTCAATGGCCTGCTACTAACCCAGGGAATTATATTTTGTAAGATTGGTTTTCTGTCTCTTTGGCTTTCCTAAGGGGTCAGATCAGAACCTATGCCAGGGAGGGGTGCAACCAGGTTTGGGGAAAAAAAAAAAAGGCAGGATAATCTATTTTGATAGGGACTTGTTTCTAGACCAGCCTAGCTGTATTGTCAGACTGCACCCTGAACAGTATTCTGCCATGAAACAACTCACCCCTGTGGGAAGGGGAGGGGGAGCAGCAGCATCCAAACACGGCTGCTTATGCAAGGGAGCAGGCAGGAACACTTGTCAGAAAGCACACTAGCAGCTCTGATGCAGAGCAGTTCAACGTGTCATGAAACCACAGCTTTAACTAATGAGAATTGGATGGTTGGCTATGTGTTGCTTAGGAATTGTCAGAATATGTTAGCTTTTAATTTAAAACAATGTCGTGTTTATATTTAAGCAGAAGTGGTATAGTTATGGGTTAAATGTGCTGGTTTAGGATGGCACATTGGAACAGGTTGAAATCAGCCTTGTAACATTATTCAGTTATTAAATATAATAGTTGTATAATTATTATAATTAATGTTTTGTAAATATTTGAAAATAGGAATCTGAACCTGATTTCTTTCACATCCATGGAAGTTCTGTTTCTCAGTTCAGGATTAAACACACTCTCCAATTCCCTAAAACTCAGGAGTGACAGCATCTTACTACAAAATTGGTCACTTAGCTATGTGATACAGCAGTAGACCCCAGCAGGTTTTAAGCATTTAGAGCTGTCTGCCGTCAAGGCTTTCTTATGTAAGAATGTCCTGTTATTGCATTAATTGTTCAAAGGCTACCAGTACTTATAAAGTGATACACAAAGCCTTTTAAAAATACTATAAATAAATACTGTTTTTCCAAAGTATTTACCAAAAGAAACTCTGTAGCTTAAATTGTGTCACATTAGATGTGCAGTATTGCATCATTTTAATTATGTTGAAGCATTGTATCTAAATAGAACTAATGAGGTTAATATCGGCAAGAAGATAGATTTAGAATCTCATTGCTAAAACTGGTCAAATAATTCATAATGAATTATTCACCTTGTTTTTTTCATGAACTCTTGGTGAACAGATTGTGATTTTCTCAGGAAGATTAATTATTCAAAGTTATTCACCAAAAAACTTAATAATTCTTGGTCTCTGTTTCTTGTGAGCAATATATTGTGAACATCTGACCAGCTCCGGTATTGCAGATCATACAAAAGTGGGTTTTTTTCCTATTGTGACCTTTCCCGATCGGTTCAGGTAAAATGAGATGAAATGTCTGTAAGATTTTTTTCTCATACCGTCTAGGGAACTGTCCCTTTAAATCTGACAGAGACATACAGTAGCAGTCCTAAAACTAATACTATGGTCTCTGCCTTTCAGTTGCAAAATATTGTATGCTGTATTATGCCTTTACCTAGTTTTCCGTTTCTTACTCTTCAAGAGATGATTAATTTTCAGTTATGTATGGATGATATAGGTTTATATATTTAATTATACATTCAGAATTTTCTTCAAATTATTGCTGAAAATGTTCTGTATAAAAGTGAATAATATTTTATATTGCTTATCTAAACCAAGTGAATTGATTTTAATATGTTTTAATATTATCTGTGTACTATTCAGAGCAAGACTTTTTTTTCTGTAGTAGTTTATATCCATAGGCACATTGCTCTCTCCAGCTCTCAAATATGGAAGTTATCGATCTCCACTGTGATCTCACTTTCTGCAAAAACATCTACAGTGGAATGGCTACAGTTGGTGGAGTAGCCATGGATTAGCCAGACTTATTAAGGTTTTGCAAAAATTATCTAGAAATCTTGGTTCAGTTCCAGTTTATACTACTTTCCTGTGTAGTTCTTCCTTTCTCTAAGAAAAATCCAGTTCTGAGATTGACTCCCTCTCACTGAGGAGCAACTCTGTCTTCCAAAGAGTCAATATGCTAGAGAATCTTGTTGTGGCTCTTCTTTTCCAGATTCTCCCTTCTTTTTATTTTTAACTTTTGTAAGCAATTTGGTCTATGATGTTCAAATCACATCCTTCAAATTCAAAAATATGATGTCAGCTTTTAATGTTGGAAGACTCCGTATCACTAAAATGCTTAAATACTGTAAGGAGAACAAAAGGAAGGAAACAAAGGCTTTTGCATTGTTCTCATAAATCAAAAGGAAATAACCAACACAGGTAGCCTACTGGCAATATGAGTCTTTTATTACCATCACATTTAACTGCCTTGTTCTCTTCTTCAAGCTTTGCTGTTCACAGCTTCTCTTTAGTAATGTCAGGAGAATGTACATCCAATTTTCTTCTGCCCCAATGTACTGCTACAGAAGTTGAAGAATTCCTCACTAGAACCAAAAAGTTAGTACTGGATTGTTGGACACAGTTCTGAAATTCACTGTGAGTGATTTGTCATTCTTATCTGTTGTCTCAGTACCATGGAGAAGAGTCCAATAGTGAAATCTTAGAATACTCAAAGTGTAAAGCTGTTCAATTAACATTAAAATTGATTGGATGAGGCTTTGAGCAACCTAATCTAGTAGACAGTGTCCCTGCCCATGGCAGGGAGGTGGAATTTAAGGTCCTTTCCAACCGTAGCCATTCTATGATTCTATGAGTTATTGTAGTTCTGTTTCGTATATCCACCTATATGCTTTACTTGTCTCTACTCCCATCCCCTCAGTACCCCAAGTCCTCCTTAGATGACCTCTATGTCTTAAAACCTCCAAGACATCCTTGTTCCTTTAGTGGACATCCCCAAAATATTTCTGTCTTTTCCCATGAAGTCTAGTTTTGAGTTCTGGCCTTCCAGCTAGGTAAGAGACATGACATGATGAGATTGTCCCAGGAGCTCATGTAGGTTTTTTTGGACAACCAGCTGCTGCCAAATAGGGTAAATAATGGTTGGTTTCTTTGTGCCTTTTCCTTAGTATTAACAGGGTAATTCTTACTCATAACAACTAAAAAAAAAACCCCAATATTTATATATATATTTCTCAGTCAACCTTGGCTGAACTTTGACAACAGATTTAAAAATTATTAGGAGATAGGCCATAAACCTATAAACTCTCCTTTTTCCTTATTTTCTCTGGAGACGAGTATTTAAAAAACACCACCACATTATCTCGTGAAGCATGAACACATAATAATGTCTGAGTAGCATATGACTCAGGAAAAAAAAAAAGAATATTTATACTGTTTGCACAATTTTATGTAAACCTATATCTGATGCAAAGGTTCCTAGATAAAAATTATATGGAAACCACACCCAAAATTGAGAGAGATCACGTTCTACAAGTCCAGACATTACAGAACTGTCCAAGCAATGTGTGGAGTTACACAGCACCACATGTTTTCCAGTATGCAGTTTGAAGTAGCGAATCGAGGATGAAGGCCCAAACCCTATTCTCCTTAATCATGGAAATAATCCAATTATTTTTGCTCTGAATTTCCTGGATACAGCTGATATACATAAAACTGTAGGCATCAGAATTGTTTTTATTAGTGTGTGCCGTACATTGTTTGAGATTATGTGTTCAATATTATCTGAGCCTGTTCTTTAAACTTAGTTGATTAAGGAGTTTTATGTCATCATTGGAACAGAAGAAGCAAAGGAGTTGTGTGAATGCAAAATATTTTATTTATATATATATACACATATATGTATTCGCAAGAAGGCTTGAAGGCCATTCTTTGTCCAAATTAAAACTTGAAGAACAAATTCCTTAATGGTAGGAATTATCAGATCCTGTGATATTTTATATAAACATTGGGATACTGATGTGGGTAAATAATATGAAACTTCATACTTTAAACTGCAGCACCTTTAAAGAATGGTTATGTTCTATGTGTTTATGAGACACTGGAAAAAATAAAAGAGTGGATCAACAAAGGTGTTGAAAGAAGTGTTTGCCATCTGGAGAAAGGCATCACAAGTAATAATCCAGACAAGCATGGAGATAGGAAACTCCTCTGAATGTAAATGCTGTTGATGAATATCATACAAACAGATTTTCTTCTGTGTGTCTGATCGAACTAATATTTTAGTCAAGCCAGTCTTCCCTTTGCTGTACTCGACTTCAGGTGAGGATTTCTATAATTCTGCCTTTTGGACTCTAGTATTTCAAGAAAAATTATGTCTCTCAAAGATCTTACTTAAGGAACTGTGAAGATAAATGTGTATATATTCCAGTTCCAGCTGAAAACCAGAATGTATGGATCTGTTTATATCCCCACTTTAACTTGTGTGCGATATTGATTTGATTATGGAACAAAATGGTGAAGAATTATATTCTAAATCTGAATATATTTTCTTTGTCTGACTGAATTACCGGGTGCTATTTAGAAAGCCGCCGTTGGACTTAGGTAGGGAAAGCCTAATTTGAAGATAGAGGGGAGGGAGCAGTCAGATTTAAGGCTGTTGCGTGACTGAGGAAGTAGCAGAGCAGAAAAGTCCTTGGCCTGTGTGGCAGCAGCCGCCGCCGAGCCCCGCGAGGCCGGTTGTCCCGCCGCGCCCGCCCGCCGCTGCGGCGGGAACTGCTCCGCGCCGACCTGCTCCGTGCTGCCGCGGGCCCGAGCGGCGCCTGCATCGCGTTCCCAAGCAGCCGCTGTTTGTAACCCAACTATAACTGAAGTCCAGGAGCACAAATATGTTTCAACTAAAAATGCGACTGCTGAGTAAAAAAATGGGGAAGGATTAGTATGGGAGTGTCAGTGGCAGCGAAAAAAGACGGCAGAAGTGGCGGCGGCCCGAGGCGGGCTCCCGCCGCACGGCGGGCTGCGGCACAGGCAAGTCCCTTCCTGCGGCACCTGCCCCTGGAGAGGAGCAAAATTCCTGGCCTGCCTTCGTGGAGAATCCGCTTTTTCTTCCTAAACATGCTGAGATCTTTATTCGTGAAAATAAGACTATTAAGAATTCACAGATTATCGAAAACATTAGCTAATCACCCCACGCCTGTCCTAGAAGAGACAGACAGACATTGGGGAAAGCGCTGGGGACGGGCTGGTGTGAAATGCAGCAGCCTTGCAAAGCCTTTCCAGCTCCAGCCTGCAATTACAAGAATAGGATCATGTGAGGATCCTTTGAAAGGCAATGTTCTGACTAAAGACTAAAGCAAGCAACTGCATTAATTGGGAGTCTTGTATTCATACATGCTGGCCTAAATAAAGCAAGCTGGTTTGCTGCAGCGGGCTGGGGAAAATATATAAACCTAATCCTTTCAATTACGTTGTCGTTGATTAGAGTATCCATAACAAACGCACAGTCCTTAGAGTTCCATGTAGCACGGAAAATCTTTTCAGGGAACAGGGTAAGCATCCTGAACTAAAACATAATTACATTTTTTTTTTCGATTGGGGGGGGGGGCGGAGGCGGAGAAAATTCACGATTCCCTACTTTCGAGAGCTGAAGCTACAAGGTATCCCCCTTTTTTTTTTGTCGCCCGAAGTTAACTTTCATGGAGACAAACTCGGCTGGACAACAAAGCTTTGATGTTTGCGTGAAGGAAGAAAGTAATAGAGTGAAAGTCTCTCTAGAGGGTAATTATTCTTTGACCGCTCAGGCAAGAAGTTCCCTGTCACTGTTAAGGTTAATATTAAGGTAGCTCCGCTATATTTGCCTGTATTAAAAAAAAATCCTCCGCAGAATGTTATACTATTAATTGCCAATTTGCATATGTGTGCAGCTGCTGTTTTGGCTCCGATCTTCCATCCGATAAGCTTGCTGGAGGTATCACAGAGCACTTGGCAGCTTTCCTATTTGAAAAGAAAGCCTTCCTAACTACAGAACAGCTGATAGTCTATCAGTGATAGACCCTGATGGCGTGAATTACAATTACACTACTTTTCACACTAAATCTGGGTGATAGCTACTTGGAAAGAAGTTTCATCATTTTTTACCACAAACTGGAAAAAGAATTACATGGTCATGCTGTGCTTTTAAAGGCAGTTTGGTTCACTTTTGTCTATTTAACACCTAATTCCGAGGAGTCCATAGGCATCTGGAGATCTGAACGTCGCGTAATGAATTCACTGTTTAGATGGGAGATTTTTTAAATCTACCTCAAATTACATTTATTAACAAGGCGAGCAGGAAGTGTTAGAGTTGTTAGACGCTTCATTTATTAAATAATTTGTGGGTATTTTCAGTTGTCATATCCAGAGTCATGGGGGTTTACTTATTTTTTAATTAGCAATTCCAAAACAATGCCACTGCAATTTAACAATTCGTCACGTAATCTGGGGCTATTCAGTTCAGCCACTAATGCTAGATAATTCAGATTGTTATTTTGATCTGTTTATAACTCATTTTGTTGTGATAAGAGAACTGCTGCCTTGAAATTAAATGGCATGATTTCCTATGGACCTTGTTGCGACTTAGAAGCTAAGAATATCGTCTTTGTCTACCGATTTCTTAACACTATACCTGGTATAGCAAAGCAATAGTAATTTAAAAAATTCACTTATTTGTTCTCTCACTTCATGATTGGTCCCTATTTTGCCTTAGTGTATTTTCATATACCACGGCGGAGGAGGAAGTGGGGAGAAATGCAAGTGTCAAAGTAAATTTAATTGTAAGAGTAAGTCACCCACATTGCTGCCGAGGTCATGGTGTCTAAACTTTTTCCTTCATATGTCAGCGAGTTAATTTGCGAGGTACTGCCCTGATAGGTAAGTGTAGCTCTTTAAATATCTTATAAAGGCACTGTGGAAAGCCTGACTCCTGACGTAGCTAACTTAACAGAAAATAGACTTTGTTTTCCTTTTTTTAGTTGCTTGCTTTATTAGATTTCTCACTCTCGCAGATTATCCAAAAACTACCCATTGATTGATCGCCCGTAGAGCTGCATTTGGTGTAAAGAAAAACTTCACAGCTTTATTGGCTCCCAGGAGACAAAACAAACATAACAAGATATTCGTATTAATACAAACAATGCAACAAATTAGAAAATAATCACATTTAAATAAGACAGTAAAGTCAGTCCAGTGTACATCCCAGCCTCTGATACACCAGACATGGCAGCTCAACTGATCACCAGCGCTCCCAGGCACGGGTCCCTATGGGAGTTGAGTTATTGCTCACAGCATCTCATCATCGCAAACAGTTAACCTAAGAAAATGCCACCGAATAAAAGTTTAAGAACCCAGTTTAATGGTATTTTACTGCAGCTTTGTGACTCTAAATATAAAGGTTGGGATTAATCTGTTTCTTCGAAAAGATTGTGGATTGTTTTTTGTGCATGCTTGGACCTGGAAACCGTTGCTCATTTTATAGGGCACCACACATCTAATCGTAACAAGGCGTTTATTTTGGGAGGAGAAAGTGAGAAGATTCGAACTTTCTGCCATTTCTTCTGAAGACAAAGAAGGGGACGTGTCTCTTTAGCCTTGATAAAAAAAAAAAAAAAAAAAAAAAGAGTCCAAGGAACAGTTTTATTTTTAAAGAAGGAAACTTCCTCTCCCAACGCAAACACACCCACAGACGCCGCGAATTTTTTTTGTTTAAAAGGAAGCTAATGCCCTCTTCGCTTTGTCTCGGAAACATCACAAAAGGAAATGGACTGTTTTTGAGGATAGCAAGACAGTAAGTCCACGCTATCTGTTATTTCCTACAAACTCTTTATCAAAAGATGCAGCCAGCCTGTTATATGGTAACATTTTCTTCACCGGCATTTTCTTATAATAGCCATTTTCTTCACCCTTTAATGGAAAAGTCACTTAGGCCCAGTGGGAAATACGGACCTTCTGAAATGCTGTGGGAGTCTTACCGTCCTTGTCATCTTGTTACCCTCACGCAAAGGGATAGGTAATTGCTGTTCTGCCCTTCTGGTAATCTCTTCTCTTTGATAGACAGACTAAAATCAAAGTGAAGCTGGATTTGTTTGCCATACGGTTCCCTTGAAGCCCATAAGAGGTTTGAAAGTTCTGAGAATTGCGTCACGTTCCAGGTCTTGCATCCATTTATCCAACAGATTGTTGGGATGAAAAAGGCTGAAGAGGCTGCCCTTTTTTTCTGTGTTTGTAGCGTCGGGCCAGTCGGACATTTCTTGCCATTCCTGGTATTCTACATTAAATAAAAAGCAAGGCTATCTTCTAAGTGCTTACTGCAGTTACGCCCAGTATGTTTTAATGGGCTTGTGAGCTTGAATGCCATGACTACAGGCTCTCTGCTAATAACATCTGTATTGGGCTTTTTCCACACTTGGCCGTCGATCCCCGTACACGCCCGCCACGGCAGAGCTTTGCGTAAAACTTCGGGCGCACAACGTAAGCGCTATCGGGTCCTCTATGCGGATAGCGTTTATATTGCCTCTTTCGTGAGTAGGTCGGTAAATTTGTGTGAAGGAGCAACACGGACGCATCTAAATAATAAAAAACCCATGTAAAACTAAATTAACTTTAAAAGAATTTGTAAAACATGCAGCATTTTATTCTCCTATTCACTACTACACGTGTCTTCAAAGACTTGCAATTGGAATCATGGCATATAGTGTCAAGTTATCATTACACAAAGTAAATTTTAAAATTACGACTCTTGCTACCTTGCTAAAGGTGTAGGAAGATATTTCATGACCAACTGATGTAGTATTTTGTACTACCTTCCAGCTACGTATTCTTCTCAGGTTTATCTTGCCTGAAATGCGTGTGTGTGTATGTATATACACAAAATTATATTAAATAAAAACTTCGGAGAAATGCAGGGAGTGATATGCTGAAGGGGATTTCAGAAATGATACAAAAGAATGAAATGAAGTTTTAATGGTAGAAGAAACCCTGCTGTTCCTGTTCCCCGGACAGAAGGAGGGCTAAAGCTGGCGACTTTATGCTGGAAGACTTTTATCATTCTTTGAATACTTAGGGACACGAAACTCCCTGAATAAAGAAATCAGATGAACCCGTTCTAATTAGGAACATTCCTGTTGCTACTGTCTTGTATCACTCGAGGCAACTGGGAATCTATAAGTAACAAGCTTATTTGATCTGTATCAACTCAGTTAAATGGACACATGGATGAGAACTCTATTAAAAAATCAGTGTATGCGATTTTGGCTGCTTAGTCTCCGTGGGCTTTCACATCTCGGATGGCATGGAGCCCGAGGTTTCTCTCCTGTGCTCCTATTGAGCTTGGACGTGGCTTTTTTACGCCCCCACCCTTATGTCCAGAGTTATGTACACGTTTCCACATATTAAAAATGTAATCTACACTGCTCGGATTGACAACACTATCAGAGCCTCTCCAGACGTATCCATCACCAAGTCTATGTGCGCACTGAGCAATATCACTCAAGCGGGCTAGTTCCCTTGGTCTGGTTCTGTACTGGAAGAGAACTTGCATAAGACTACAATGATATTTTTCTCCTGCTCACTTCACATTCTGTACCTCCTCCTACAACTACTGTAATCCTTTTAATCCAACAGAAACCTCCAACGCTCGACTGTTGATAAATTGATGGGTCGGATGGCCTTTCACCTGGTTGTCACCCCTGGAAAAAGTGCTAATGGACATTTGTAGATAGGATTCTCGCCCTCCCGGAGGCTCCGTTTCTGCTGTGCAGGCACGGTCTTGTCACACAAAGGCGCGACTCCACACCCCGTCTGTACGTATATTCTTCTGCATGCACACTGACCCCAGGAATAGTTTATGTGTTTTTTCAGGGCACCTGTTGTAAGCAGATGTTCTTACAGTCTCACAGTCTCGGTTCATTCCGTTATCCCACGTACGGGAGTAACCCGTGTGCAGGAGCCTCGTGATTGCGAGAAGGGCAACTGATCAATTTAAAAAAAAAAAAAAAAGAAAAAAGAGAAAAAACCACCAACAACAAAACCCCCCAAAACCCCACATTATTTGTCACTCATTTGCTGGAGGTCAATTATAAAGAAGAAACTTTCAATGGCAGCATATCAGCAATGTCAGGAGGGGTGGCAGCGCAGCTGTACGGGCTGCCTTGGTTCATCCATCATTACCTAGCAAATGAGCCGACTGGCTTGTGGGCAGGTACAGAAGCCCTGGCAGGCAAACAGGAGAAGAGATTATTTTTGCATATCTTCTGTGAATCTCCAGGGAACTCAGTGGCGTTCCTGATCTCAAGTGCTTGTAATTAAGAGGATGGCATCTTTGGGCTGGAGAATTCCGGAGAAAATCATTTTCACAGCACCTAGAGGGCTTGAAGTCGCGCTTGATGACAGATGGGAAGCCTTTATGAAGGCTCTGTAACCTTTTGCCCTGAGAGACTATACTTTTTGACACTGCAGAATTGGGAGGATATAGATGTTTTTACTCGGGTGATAGTGTGGTGATTTTTTAAAACAACGAGTCATTTATTAAAGTATTTTAATGGACTATGCAAACAGCGAAAACCTGACAAAGCTTGTGTCACTGCTGAGAGCGAAAACATAACTATTAACCATACAGAGTCTCGCTAAAGGGGACTTTTATGTCGCACAGAAATAAGATATAGGAAAAGACTAGCAGAAAGGATTTCATGTTTAATCTTTTCAGATCATGACCTCAGGAATGCCGTGCCACTTCCATTAATCCTTTTCTCGACTTAAAGATGCCTGTGAATATAAATAAAGTTGTATTTTTAAAACGATAGAAAGAGAGAAAGAGAAAACAGGACTCATTCACATTCCGAGTCTGCTTTCTGTCTCACACGTATTACATTTCACAAAACAGATAGAAACAATAGAGCTTATTAAGAAAAACTTGTTTTGAATGGCAAATTAAGCATAATGAAAATATACACATTTTTACAAGTTTTCACCAATTGACTATTTTAGACCTTTAAAGATGTGTGCTTGTCTCTGCAAAATGTTTTTCTTTTAGCTAATTTTCATTATATCACCTTGCTATATATTTCTATTTAAAATTCTTAATTTGGTCAGCGCAGAGACCTGGATAAGCACAGCACCTTGTTTGCAGCCAGACATTAACCTATCGGGGTGCCCTACCTCAGCTATTTATGAGCAATATCAGTGTTGGTTTCCAGGCTGAACAGGCTAATGTACAGATCAGTCCACACTATGGCTTCTCAAGCAGGAAAAAAAGAGTGATTATTATATTCGAGAAGATATCTCAGCATCCGCCTTTGATGTAAATACCTTTTCAGTGCAGCACAAATAATCAAAATAGACATAATATTTTGTTACTAGTTTGGAAAATCACATGAAATCAAGAAACAATGCAATAATCTTCCAATTAAAAGTAAGCTTGACCTAATGAAAAGTCAGTTCCTCCTTTCATCCTTATGTATAGTTTTAAAAAATTATTACAGCTAATGGCAAACAAAGGCAAGTTTTTATCTCCACCTCCCATATCTCTAAACTCAGAAGCACACACACACACAAAATCTCCTTAAAAAAAAGGGCAGGGGGTATCTTGAATTTTGCTTTATATTGTAAATCCATTAAATCAGTATTCCAAATTTGCACTAACTTGTGTATCTAGTGTTACCTAATCTCTTAAAACATAAAGCACTCCAGTGGTGAGCATTAAGGGGGACTGGATTTTTCTGCTTCTTAGGTGTTGCAGCGATCTGGGAATTTATTTTTTCAGTGTGAGATGTCAGTATGCCATAGAAGCATGAAAATCTCACCATCTGCATGCTCATGGACAATCACATCAAGTACACTCAACGACAGACAATAATAACAAAATTTAAATGCTATTACTACTGCTTAGCTATACATGCACTCAGATCTATTTTAAATAGCATTCAACCTGAGTTATCATGCTGCTTACCTCAGGCCTAAAACAGTTTACTCCCTTTCAATGTTTGCTTACCCGCATGAATCCTGTCATAAAACAGAGATATTCTGTTTGAAATAATACTTGTTAAATTAAATGGGAGGCTACATGGAGATGCATATAATTTATTTTTTTCCAAATGCTGATCAATAACCCAGTGAAGGTTCAGGAGTCAAGCAATGGCTTCACCTGGCAGCTTACCTGATGTGCTGGGCAGTGTCCTTCTGGATTTGTGTTCCTTGTCAGTGCCAGGAAACAAGGATATGTTTTATTTGGAACTCTGTTACAGCAGACACTACATAGTTTAGATTAACTCCTTTCAGTAGTACAGCATCAATGTGTTATTCCCTTAACATAAAACATACAGATTATGTAAATCTGTAATAAATACTATTTTGAAGTGTATAGTAATCAGAAATCTTTCAGGGCAGGATGGAATGGAAACTGAGAAATATTGGAGAGTAAACATTCCAACGCTCATTCCTCTGCTTCTCCTGGCAGAGTGGAGCACTTGCTGTAGCTGGGCTGCAAATGCTCCAGCACTGAGGTTTGCCCTGTGAGTCCTGCAGAGTGGGGACTTTCTGGGAACGCTAGGGCCAAAGTGATCCCAGGTAGAACATTTCTCCTTTCTGCAGACCCTATCTCACTGTAAATGGGAACGGTTGTTCCTGGTCCAAGGGAAGGCCAGCCCTTTTTGTACCTCTTCAGAGGGTGCAAACTGGGTGTGCACGGTCATTCAGGCTCACAAGGCCAAGGCCAAGAGGCAAAAGGCAGAGGCAGAAGAGAGGCTGTACTACTTGCTTACAACATGTTTAGCATTCTGGACTCTAGTGACTGTGCAGAGCTAAGAGGGCAACGGAGCCCCTGGAGTCCACAGTAATTGGCACAGCTCTGCATTTCCCTCATCTTTGTGGGCCTGGTCTGGGGCTTCAGCGGTAGGTTGTCTCTTACTAGGCAGCACCGCCGGCTGTCATCTGTCCTCTTGCGGGGAAGAGGGAGCCGGGTGTCAGCACAGGGAACCCACAGACCTGTACGAATAGCTCCTTGCCTCTGCCCCTTGCGGGGACGCATACTGACGGGCTCCTGGAACCCCGGGCACCAAGGGCGAGGTCTGAAATCTACCACTGACATCCACCAGCCTGCCAGATCCCCCCAGTGCCGCCTGCCCCGCCGCACGGTCCCACCGGGGCTCCCTCGGGGTTACCGCCTGTGGCGGGTGCGGTGCTGGCGCTGCGGAGGGCCCCGGTTGTGCCGGGCTTGCCGTGCGGCCAGCGGGAAGGAGGGATCGCGGCACGCAGGCGGAGGCAGGGAAGGAAGAAGGGAAGGAAGGAAGGAAGAAAGGAAGGAAGGAAGGAAGGAGGCCGGGCTGATTAGCATGCAGCAGCGCTCCCAAGCCCGGCTCCATTGTTTTAACACCTCCCCTCTCCTCCGCGCCAATCTGTCACCGTTCAGCAGGCGAACGCTGCTGCCTCGAATGCTGCTCTTCTCAAATGAGACGGATAATTAGCTGCCCCGCACGAATGGCGCACTCTTCTCACCCCTGATTGCTATCACCTTCTTGCTCCTGGCAGTTTTGACACCTCGTAATCAGCCTGCTGCTTTTTCTCTTTTCTTTCCCTATTTCTGATTTTTTTCTCCTCCTTCCTTCAGTTTTTTTTTTTTTTTTTTAAATGCAATCCCAGTTGCCATTTGGATTGAGACTCCTCTGTTGAGTTAACCTTGTATGATTGCGGGGGAAAGGGGAATGTACGGTAGGGAGGAGAAGAAACCGCCTCCTCTGAGTCTCATCTGCTGAGTGAACCATGGGTGGGGTAGGAGCATCTCGGCTTGATCCTCCCGTGCTTTTGTTCGTAACGGGGAACAGCTTCTCCTGAGCATCCTCTGAATTAACATTATGCCGGATGGGGAAGGGTGGTGTGCGGAGCGACTTCTCCTCTCAGTTAATGGAGAAAAGACTGCATTTCAATTGAGTTATCTGTTTAGTTAAATTCAGCAATATGAGGAGGGGATTTTAAAAGCAAGTTCACACTACCAGGAAGCTCTCTCTTCCTCCCAGGTGGGCAGGGAAGGAAGGTAACTTCTTCCGAGCCTCTGAGAGTGAATTCCCTGTGTTTCCTGGGAGTTGGAAGAGAGCTCTGATTGGAGTGCGAGGTCGGAGAGGGAACTTCTTCCCTTCTGATTCCAGAGAAATGAGAGATCTCAGTTAATGTTCTGGTGATTCCTGTGAGATCTTAAAAAACAGAGGACTCGTAGAATCTGTCACAGGAGCGTTTTCCTCTCCTCTAACAAGCAGTGACACTCTAATTACTGGAGCTACGAGCAGCTGTCGAGGTAGCCGGAGAGACAGAGCAGCTACATGTGTTCTACCCTGCCACCGGTACCGAGCCCTTGAACGAGGGTGAGGCAGCCTAACGCCGCAGCCTGGCCGTCAGAAAACCCCCAAACAGAAAGGGGAGCGGTTTGCTTTCTTGCTTTTCAAGTCAGAACGCTTATCGCCAGAGCAGGGCGGCAGGACAAGGGACCCAGCGCGGGAACCTTCACAGCGGCTTAAGCCCCGGGGCTACTGCTGGAGGTGCCCTGTTGGCCCCGTGCGAGTCGGAACGCGGTAGTATACCTTGGCACAAGTCTGCTGCTCTTTCTTTCCTCTCAAGTTCCACTTCCTTCCTCCAGATTTATTATTACTATTTTTTATGAAATCCCACTTCCCATTTGGTTGGATTCAACCTCCTCTGATGAGTTGATCTGGGGTGGAAGGGGGAGCGGAGGGGAGGAATACTGAGCCTCCTCTGGTGAGTGTAATAAAGCAGATGTCCCTGCTGGCAGCAGCAGCCTACTCCAGGAAAGCTGTATGAGTGGGGCCCACTCAGGGACCGCATTCACCTCCCACTTCAAGTCGCTCACTACTGCTTAGCGTGAGATAGATGAATGTATTTATTTACTGCACGGTAAGCTTACCTGGACACCCTCAAGCAGCAGTAGTTTTGAGCACAAGGAATTAAACAGCTTCTTAAGATGCCGCACTAGGCAGGAACTCTCACAGCAGGAGATGGATGGGTTCTGCTGGTCGACGAGGCTTTAGACAACCGTGTCCACCCCACTTTCTCCCCCCGTCTCCCCCAGCTGCCCACGAGGCCGCAGCTCTGCGGGGGGAGCGCAGCGGGGCTGCCAGGCTGCCTCCAGCGACAGAGTCGCGGCCCAGCGCGGGGACCCGGGCTCAGTTGGGAGGGGCGGGGGAGGAACAGACGACTTTATTTGCTTTAAAGGTGATTCGCAGTTTATGCAGCTCTTAATAATGTGAGCTCCTCAGCTTCACGGTTGAGAGGCTAAGTCGGTTTTGTGTCGGGCTGGCTGGAGACCTGCGAATCCCCTTCTCTCCTCCCAGTCCTGGAACTTGTGCCTCTTCCAGGAACCACCTCCAGCCGTGCTCCCCGGCGAAGTACTTCACAGGCTGCACGGTGAGCCCAGGGATGAGATGAACGCACCCTCCTCAGCGCTGGGTACCGGCGGGGGTTTAGAGCTGTTGCTAGTTACAAACTCTTCCTCCAGGCCATGTAGCAGACATGCACTTTACACTGCTGTTTATTACAGTACACTTTGTTGACAGCCAATCACAAACATGAGATGTTTAAAACAGAGAAAATAATTGCAGAAAAATCCATTTCTAAAAATTATGCAGGTGTTAATTCTTCCAGAAATTGTTCGCCTGCAAACAAATCTTTAAAAAGAGAAACTGTTCTGCTTTGCTGCTGTGAAAATATTAATGCTAATTATCAAATATCAGGACTAAACCCTATATTCAGTCCAAATGCAAAAAAAGCTCCAAGTCATTCATTTACTTAGTAAAAATCCCCCACTTTTAAATTTGGTCCCAATAAATCCAGAAAATGTGCAAATTTTACCAGAATGCAATGTTTCAACTACATACAAGTTTAAACTGCATTGAGAAAGCCACTAAACACATTCAGGTTAAAAATGAAGTAATTGAGATTGGGGTGATTAGGTTTTCCCCTTTCCTTTCTAGACTGTGTAAGACTTGTGCAATCCTTCATAGCAGACCAGAAGGAAAAGGAAATAATCTTTGGTATTCTTAGTTTTAGGGAAAGTTTAACCTTTTGTCACTCCATCCTTCATACTAATATAATATTTTCCATTAAAGTATTTTTACTAATGATTAATGCTAGAAAGGTACATGAACAAAATATATTTTTTTAAACATGTAATAGATCTATAAAATTGCTACTGTTACATTTTGGCAGATGGGTCGTTTATGTGCTGTGTGTGATTACTCTCTCTAGTAAACAATTCATCTGGGAAAGTCAACCATTCATTTGTTACTAGTGAACAAGCCTATCCTAATTTTGGCACACCTGACAGTTACTGTGATGATTTCACAAGAATCTGAATTAAGAGTTTCACTATTGTAAGTTAAATTTGGTAATTTTATAATAGAAATGAAAAATGAGAGCCTACTTCTCTTCCTGTTTACTTCAAGGAAAACATAATCACATCACCGGATACTGAGAAAAAAAATCCCAGCATCACACCGATTTCCCCATCTAGTTTAAGGTGTTAATCCTGCAAGTCTACACTCATAAATATAATCATGACTTTGGGCCTATTCAGGCAATTATTAATTGCAAAAAAAAAAAAAAAAGGTGTTTAACATAATCCTCCAAGGTAATATTGAAGCATAACAAGCAATAATGTGAATTACAGTACTGAGCGACTTACAGTTTAATTTTACCTTTTCAAAGGACAACTAAATATGTCCTTATCTGATAAAACAATTTCAGTCGAGTTTTTGTTACAAAAGTCTTAATTCTTAAATTCTTAGCATATCTATTGCATAAAAAAATCAAATGTATGCAAAAACAGTGATCCATTGAATTCTCATACATTAAGACTGTACTTTAAAGTGGGAATACAGATGCCGAAGAAAATCTTCCTTAGATGTTAGAGATGGTGGAAAAACTTCTCGACAGAATTCACATATTCCACACTGATTCAGTTCAGAGTCTGTATAAGCTTGTGCCAGCAAATCATTGTCTTGAGGCTGCCAAATGAGCTAAAAGAAACAGAAAATGATTATTGCTGTGGTTTACAATGTGTTTTACATTATGCTGTGGTTTTCATTTATATTAAAAACTACCTGCCTCCTTAAGCTAGGTGTCCTTTACACCTGCTTGGCCAGAGACATTAGCTAGAGAGTTCTCATTTAAGAAAAGCCAGATAAGACTTTGATTTTTAAAAGTTCTACACACATACTATCCTTGCAAACACTTAAAATGCCTTGGCATCTATTCATAATAAATGCTGCTATGAGCAAAAGTTTGTAATATCAGCCTGATACATATTAAGGCTTTTCTTTAACTTTGCATTTCAGTATTTTACTGTAGGAGCCATAGTACATAATAGCCATTTAACAGAAACGAGAAAACATTTTAACCTTAGAATAAAATGTTTCTTGTTTAGAGTTAATATAGCCTTTTAGTATAAATGTGTCTCAAATAATCTGCATTGGGATTCCTTCTGCCATGACAGCATCAAACTCAATGGGACTATCTGAATATCTCTCCATGCATTCAGGCAGTTCCGTAAACTATGCTAAATTTGGCTCAGCAGTTGTACTGCTTTTGATCCATGAGCTAGTTAGTTTAAAGCCAGCAAGTCTGTTTACCTGACTCCGGAGTTCAAGGGACTTCAGCCTGATACGTACTTACAAGTCCAAGTATACACTAATTATTTAGCAACATACCAACTAGGAATCAAAAAGTCTTCTATCAGTTTTAAAACAAAAGCTAAAAATTAAGCTTCATTATTTTACTATTAGCAACACAAGATAAAATACATAGTTATGTTATACGGCCAGGATGATTAGGTTTTGAGTAAACTGAAAACTAAACACATACTGATGTGACTGCAAAGTAGACAGAACGGCAGCAAGCTGGTATGAGCTCTATGTGGGGATGGAACCTAGAAGAGCAAAGCGCCCTACGGTTTTTTTTGGCTCAGTTTTCTTCTCTCTTGCTTCGCTCACACATGGAAAGGCAAGCAAGAATACTTTAAAAAGTAGATTATTTAGAACTTTCACATTTCTTGCTATCAATACTTATCCAAGAGTTTTAATTGTCTGCTCTTATTAAAATTTAATCATGCCAAATAGTTAAAATCTACTGTTTATTCCTCCCATGGTAACCCACTGTACGACTAACCTGGCTTTCATAGTAGTTAAACCTTCTTTTTAAACTAGCTAAACTTCTTGGAGTCAATTTCCTGTCTATTCCCTATTTAAATAGTGTTTAGCTTATCAGATAGCAATAGCAGATTTACTGTCTTTCATTATGGTCAGCAATCCATATAATTAAATTGACTAATTAGTAATTAAGTGCAATCACACCACTTTTTTCAGCTCAAAGAGTCTACTTATTGTATGTCACTGGTGTAAATTGCATATTAAATCTATCTAGACACTGACACACTTAAACATCCCTACAGACATGTTCAGACTTCCTTGTTTCTAATATCTTATGATGTAAATCACCATTTGAAAGAAGATAAAATACTATTGTAAAAACCCTAAAAAGGACATAGTAAGATTTCTCATCTTGGAAGCACATGAAGGGGAGGCACTCATCCAGCAACCCACTGAGGAAGGCACTTAACTTCCACATCTTTCTTTGAGTGTTAAGTATGTGCATATTAAGCTTTTCAGAATAGGCATATATTTAAGCAGATATTCAATTTAAAAAAATAATATTTTTGGTGGAAGCAACCCCCTCAAACTGTGAATACCAATAAACACATGAATCTATATGCAAGTCTCACTTAAATGTAGTCTGTAAAATCCTAGGTCCGCTAATATCCATGTTTATTTTAATCTGCTGCTCTTTTCAGTCACATGTTTTTTTAAAAAGTTACACCCTAAGAAAACAGTATTGAGTTTTCACATTTAGTATCCACATAGAAGGAAAGAGCTAAATTTATTACAGCAACTGAGAGCAGTTCCAAGAACCTACTGTTGCCAAATCTATTGCATTTATGGGGTTTTCCATTTTATAAGTTAACATATGTAGTAAATACTCAAAAGTTTTATCTACACTAGGAAAAAAAAATCAGGTACATAATTCCTGTTGGAGCTCCACCAGTGGCATGGATGATGGAAGCCATAAGCAGTGTAACTGACTCTTAGAAAGGTGGTAAAAATACTAAGAATGAGTTTGTGCATAAATTTTGCTAAGGTTAATACAATTGAAAGGGCATGTATGCAAGTAACTTTAAAAAAACCAGCATTTTAATCTACATAAATATTATCTGTGCATCAAATATTTAGCACAATTAACAGACACAAAAAACTCTAAAGCTGAGTTCAATTAACTTGTAAAAGCACTTAAAAACCTCTTTTGAAGGCAGCTGTGTACAGGTGATGGATGTTTAAAAATATTGATAAACACAGATGCACATTTAATGGACTCTAATATTGGCCTCTTTCAAACAAGATTCTGAATAAGATATAACATTTTAATCAATGTCCTGTATGTCCTACAGTGCTATTATAGATGAGACTTAGAAATACTGAAACAGGTCACCATTGCCTTTCTTTTCTCTAAGTGTTAGCATTATTACATTTTCTCCAGAAAGCAGATCACCTATATTTTAAATAATAGCTCCAAATTAATCTCCTTATTTTGCAGAAATACCAATGATCAACCCAAGAGCTTACTGCTATTCAACTAAAATTCTTCTCTACTTTTTAAGCTGCGTATTCCCCTACCAATTTATAATCACATACCAGCTGTTTCACTTGCTGTAATATACAATGCAGGGTGCCATCTATTGAAAAATGAATACACAGACTAACTAGTGAAAGAACAAGCTGGAGAGGGAATACAGAAAAAGAGGAGAGCAACAAGCAATAGACCGAATGCTTCACAGCTCCACAGGAATTCTACCAGTGATAAAGTAAATGGTTTAATTTGTTTAACTCAGTCACAACTTTAACTGAGGATCCAAATAAAAATAATGCATAATAAAAACTGTGCTTAGTGAGTTGGTATAGAATTGAGATCTACATTACAAATAGATATTTAAAATACATTGTGAAAAAATAGGCTTATAGTTTAAAAAACAATGACGAAGAACAGCAGACTTTCTATACTTAAACTTTTCATGCAAAACTAGTTTGCAATAGAAAATTAAACTAGACTGGGTACATTTGAGAAGAAGAAAACATCAAAGCTATCATGTCCTACAAACACTTTCCAAATGCTAGTTTTGCATGTCATGCAGTGGTCAAACTGGGAGGTAAAGCTCTTCTGCCACATGTACCTTGTCGTTAGCAAAGAACACAAAACCATATAAATGTAAATAGAAAAAAAAAAAGCCAAATCCACCCTCACAGAATTCCTAAATATCACTATTTGCTTATTCTTGAAAAGTAGTGCTCTCAACAAGGTGCGAGAAAACCCACAAAAACATAAAAAAAAATAGTCTATAAAGGTCGATAATAATTTTGCTAGCAGTTTGAGACAGGATGTTACACAAAAGCAGCAAAGTATTCAGAGATGTGATTATCAGAACCCAATGAAAAGTTTTTCTGCATTACAGCAGCTGGGCCTCACTTTCAAGAACCTCCCAGTAACTCCAAGTAGCTATAACTGAAATTCAAGCCCAAAGTACCTATATAAACCTAAAATAAAATAGTTTTGTGACCTTCCCTTCATTTGAAAAAAATATGCTTTCTTCCTTGACTGCTTTAACTGTGAAGTTAAAGTTTTCTTAAAAGGGAGGAACAGGGTGCTGTTTATACTTCAGATTGAGATAAAAAGTGGATGATTTTTCCACAGTCAAGTATTTATCTGCTCAGCTTTTTAATTAGTCCATTTGCCATATTCTCTGCTGTACATTAAAAAAAATTAAAACAATTATGTGCTCTATTTGACTGAGATCAAGGGTGGGAAAAAAGCAATCTAGGGGGCAACTTATGATTAATGACAGCTTTGAAACATATGTAGAAGCAATTAATATCTAAATGAACTTAAATTTCTCCAAGCATATCCAGTGCTTACATCTGCTTCAACTGCTGCCCTTTCGCTGGAAAAGTGCCTTGTACACATACTTCAGTATCAGGAAGAAGAACTGACAGGAGCTATTGTCTTAAAAAAAGACTGATGAGATACCTCATAGAATATATTAATCCGGTCTCAAAGATCTTTGTAAAGTGGCTGTCTGAATCATTACTGTTTTTTTTAATGTACAGTATTTATAGAAAGATACCTGATGAGGACCTCTGACAGTTGTCCCAGCAGCTTCTAAAGAAGAAAAAATTATTTCAGGTACACCCTGGTTTGTGAGCTTAGGTTCAAATGTGAACCCAGTGCCTGTTGTTTTTAAGCACATTTTGTCATGGGTATTTTCTATGGGCATGTTTGCATGATTTGGGGGGTTTGTTTTGTCAACAGCAGTTAAGCTTTGTAAAGCTGAGGTCATGAGATCAACTCCATGAGCTTCAAATGAGTTAGGTTCCAATTTACTGAGGTTAACAGCATGATCTCTGTGTTCCAGGTTAAAATGATGATCTTGAAGCATGTTTTCAGCTACACCAGTACAAGGAACTGTTGGTTTTTCCTGAGTGCTCTGCAAGAAAGCAGAGTCATTGTCTGTAGGTGGAAACTTGACATTAAATTTAGAAAGTGATTCTACAGAGTTGTTGTCCTCATCTTGGCCCACTCCTCTTGGTGTGATGGATGTGATGCATGATGCACCTCTATTTATATCCTCTGTAACCCGAGGCTTAAAAAGCTCTTCTGCTTGTTCATCAGTTTTATCAGTACACTGTATCGGCATGGAAAACTGTATTTCTGTGAAGAAAGAATGAAGAAAACATTAAATAGTCCACTGAAGTACAGTTATGAAAGGTGTGGTCTTAGGGCATTTTTCCTGAGAGGTTTTTAATCTTCCTTCTTGGCTTTTTAGCCTTTACTTTTTTCTCTTTGAAACCAGTTTAAGGCATAGTTCTTTTCCACAAACATTAGCTCTGACACAAAACCAGTCAGAACAGAAATAAAAGGAAATAATTCTGTTATAATTCTATTTCCCTTTGATTTATGGCTATAAACATTTTCATTTTACTGAAAATTATGTTGTCCCATACTCTTAACACATACTTGCATATAATTACTGAAGTGTTCTGGCAGAAATAGAAGCTGGAACCAAAGCCATTTCACACAGTGCCAAGAATATTGCAGGCACCATGCGCACAATTTTAGAAGGTATTCAGGTACCAAACTCCTATTGTTTTCCAAATCAGATAAATATTTAAACTGAATAACTATGCATAAGAGAGACCATGTTTTCCCTTTATTTTGAGAATCCCCCCTTCATTTTCAGCACTTTATTAACAAAAATGGCAATAATATACATGGTTACTCCTAATCAGGTGAGAGAGTAACTTCAGTACACATTTACCGTACAGCTGCCTTCTGACAGCACTCAGTGTGGGCCACAGAAGTAACAGAAATGAAACAGGTTAAATCTCTATCATGTATAGCTTTTCGCACAGTTGAGCTTGGCACTTATTTAAGGAAAACAAATCCATTCTGAAGTAAGTTGCCAAGCACTCATCCCCCAAAATTCCCACCCCCAAAAATAAAGCTTAATAGTGTATAATCAGAATATAACAATACAGTTCAGACATAGCAATTTGAAGCCACAAGCTACACAGTAGCACCTCATGTAATAAAACTTCAGTAATGGTATGACCTAAATTAGAAGCAACTGCTGAAATCAGTGTCTTTTACTTCAGCTGTGTAAGTTTGGCAGGTGTTTCTTGATTCTACTATTAAGAAAAGCTAGTAGGGAATACCCATAGTAGCTCACATTATATTAAATGTAAGCATTAGCAGCACTGGACATTCAGGATCTCTTCCAGTTGCAACAAAAATCAAGTCTTTATTTTGTTTTTGGGAAGGGTTGGATTAAGCTCTTGTACCATATAACAAAGCAGTATTCAAAAGCCTGCACAAGGAAGTCTAGAAAATAAGTCCTCTGACTCTTCTCAGTCCGGCAGCTTTCCTCTAACAGATATGGGGCTAGAGACATTCATAACAGATATCTTTTGAACTGACAGCTAAATTAAAAGCAAGCAAGTGCTGTCATTCACACAGTACGATGGGATATCACATACAGTAAGTGCCTGCCTCTCACTCCAAGGGACAAAACAATTACAAGAACCATTGATGTGATGACTGTCTTTCATAGCATGTGATTTGGAGCATTCGTCATAGAATGCCAAAACTGGCGGTGCGTTTTCTTGGTGAAATACTGAGCACCATGTGAACAGACTTGAAAAAGGCAGATGGTAAACAGTGGAAGTAATTCTATGTATGTGTAATGTACAGTATTTTCAAATACAAAGCAAAGCTTTCAAACAGTTGAATCACAATAAGAGCTTAAGTATGATATTACCAGTTTCAGGTTCTGGCTTTATCTTAAATTTGCTCAGTTGGTCTGTTTGTTCTCTGGCTAGCATACATATTCGATGACACTCTTCTTTCATGTCCTGGAAAAGAGTCTCTAGATTCTCCCTGGAAGATCAAAATTGTAAATTACAGAGTCAACCAGTTCAGCTTCTTGTGACCTTTAATTTAGTCACACCCACAAACTAGAGAAAAACAGTAGTGTAAGCTACTTTTCTTGGATACCTTGTTCCTCAACAGATGTATACATATTTTTGTTTTCCTCAGTAAAAGCAAGCAGAAATGGGAAAAGAAAATGCTGTAAAAGAGCTCTTAAGTCACATCACACACACATACATTTAAGCTTCCGGCCTGACCCTGCAAGGACCCCCCAAATCCAGCTGTTACATTTTTTTCAGTTCCCTCTGGTATTTTGAGGAACAGCTTATCTTTCACAAGGGTACTGTTTCCATCTCATTCTAGGGAAAATAAGATGCTGCTTCTGTGAACATTAATTGTTTTCCATTTTTTTCTGTGCACTTCAGACTTTGCAGGAGAAGGAACACACAAAACATTTGTTACTGCTCTTTTCTTTCTCTGTCTACCTGACACTGGAGAGGGGTTTGTGAACTCATTCCTTCTCTGTTTTATACAATATCAGATGACTTTTCCTTTTATTTTGAGGGTTTTTAAAAATTATATCTTTTTCAGAGTATCATATGAACATCTGATATTTAGTTATCTGCACTGAGAATGGTAAAAATAGTTCTTCATGCTGGTATGAGGTTTTTTTGCCCAAAGGCACTATGTTATTCAGTTATTGATGCATCCATAAAATTCCGTTATGAAATGTTAATAAACTCGCTGAGTAATTTATATTTTTAAGCACAATATCATGCATTTATAAAATTAACTTCAAGGATTAAAAAGTTAAGGTGGTGACAAACTGGATTTGTGTTCTGTTTTGTATCTTTGTAACAAAAGAGCTCAAAAGCAATTTTTCTTTAATCCAGTGTTTTCCTTTTTATTGCTTATTCATATAGCAATCAGGAGTGTCACAATCTGTGTTCCTATTTTTGCTGTGCTTGTCTTTTTGAGGACACAAATGTCTATTTGTATCTCATTTAAAAAAAATCTACAGAAGGAGTTAAAAGTTGCTACTGTTAACACATTCTGATAATTTTTTCAGGTGTTTTGATAAATAAGAAATTTAAAAAAGATTCTTAACACAAGTTTCTAATCAGAGCTTTCAAGTATACATATGATTAGATGAATCAATCTTAATTTCCTAGACATTTATGATACTATGGGCTTACTAGTGTAAGATTACCAGTAATCTTACCAGTCACATACCTCTTTCCAAGAAAACAGTAAAGTAAGAGAGCTATTTGAGAGGAGGGAGACAGAAAACAGGTAAAGCGTTTTCATTTTTTAGATATAAACCAGTAAAGACAAAAATGTCTTTATCACATCACAGTCTTATCTTTCTTATCATAAAGGAGTAGTGAGTCAGACTAAAGATCCATGTAATTCACCTAGCCTATGTCTGAGAACAGCCAAAAGCAGATGCCTAGGCAAGAGTATAAGAAGACAACAAGAGTTTCTGATACTTCTCCTAATACTCTCCTAGTCTCACCTTAGAGGATCTTCTACCTGACCTCAGCAAAATTGTTAAAAGTGGTATTACTGCCTATCCTGTGAAAAATGGAAACCTAAGACTTTGGTCAATATTTTTTCCCAAAACACTGGCAGAAGAGGGAACACTTGCTTAGGAAATACACTGCTTTTGGTCCCTTGGTCATAGCAAGGGCTGGTCAGCTTCAGCTTACAAAAAAACCTGGTTTCAAACTCTATCATTTAGGATGGATGAGACCAAGAATTATTTCTTCATGCTATCAGACCTCCTCCTGGCAGTGCAGCAGGCTCCTCTGCTGTGCTGCCATCAGCTAATCCATTATGGTTGTACATTCCTGTCCTGAAGAGAGTTAATGCAATGGAGGCAATGCTTATCCAAAGCCCAGCATTAACATCCACTGCTGCTTCCCACTCCTGCTGAACCAAGTGGCTATTTTTCTTCTTCCCAATTTATCGCTACATACTTGCAAAGTCCCAACTATGATTCCACACAGTTGCTGGCTTTACTGCCTTCCCACACCATCTCTTTAATCACTGCTGCTCCCACCCCACCCCCATCCATTTTTTAAGGTACTGTGTAGAAAAGAGGGAAATAACTGGTTTTATTTAATAGCAGAAAAGACAATTAAAAATAAATTTTAAAAATGCTGAAAAAGTATTTACCTTTCAGGCATATGTGAAATACCAGAGATCCCTAGACATAATTCAGGCTTATCTGGAACAACTTTCTTATTTTTCACCTTGAAGTAAAATGTGAAAATATTGATCTTAGGTTAGCATTAGTATGGATAAAAATGTCATGGGATCCTTCACCCAGTCCTTTTGGAAGCTCTCAAAACATTCACAAAATGACAAAAGCAGTTTTTTACTGTTTGTGTGAAATTGTTATTTTTTGTTTAACTTAGCAACTCAGTGTGGCATTCCTCTGCTCATACTCCCTTGAAAGGAAACTGGTTCTACAAATATTGCTCGACTGTAATTCTGTTTCAGTCACCTATAAGGAAAGATTATGTAATGTGTATAAGCTTGCTAGTGAGTTATCCAGCTATTTTAGCTCTTAAAATAACTTATTAACTGAAATTCTCAATGAACACATCACAAGCAAATACGTCAAGAGTTCTAGCAGGTTTTAGAATATGCTGTTAACTTGGACTACCACCTCGTGGTTCACTCTAGTATTACACAGTTTTATATCTGCCAGGCATTAAGAAAAGTTTTTATAATAACCACTCATTAAGTTGCAGTTCCACTAGATCTGCATTACCAGATGGCCTGGGTAGTTTATATGTGCTCTAAGCAGACCCAAAACTTGATCATATGTCTGTCAAATCATCTGACTTCAATGACACACTGTTTATAATCACAGACCCACATACTACCAATTTGTCTTACCTTGCACTGAAGTGCAACTACAGCTCCCTTAGACACTTTTGAGCTGCCCTACCCTTAGCACCATGGGTCACAAATACTTGTCCCAGGAAGTTAAGCAATGCTTGGGAGGTCTGATAGTAACAAGTGATGTACTGCTGTGCTCCTACTCTTACCTATGTTCACTTTAAATTAGCTAGCTAAAACGCGTTTACATGGATGGATTCACACTGGTGACCGCACTCCAGCTATCCCACAAGGACAGACCAGCACTCTGGCTGCTATTCTATAACAAAAATAGGGTGGCATAAAAGTGAAAAAAATCATCTCAATCTTGGTGAAAATTTCCAACTGAAAATTACAAAACAGAAATGCTGATCGGGAGCATATATATATTTTTTCACAAATACTAAGATTTTAATGATGTAACATAAAAATACTTAACACACAAACCAACCAGTATGTATTTAATAGTTTGGTGTTCCCCATGTGTTTTATATATTTTAACAAATTCCTAGTAATGTATATAATGCTATAATATAATGCTGAAATTTAAAAGACTAAATGCTAAGTTTCTTAGAATAATTAGTGTAAACATGTTTGAAAGGAGTAACAATTTACAAAAGTTTGTTTTTTTCATTTTATCTCTATTTGGTTTCTTATCTTACCTCCCTTTTATATGCTGGCATCTGTATACCCTTTTGTCCTTCATTTAATTCTTTCAATTTGCTTTTCAGAGTTCTTATTTTATCTTCTTGGCTGGAAATAATAGATATGAGCTTCCTTTCCTTTTGATTGTTTTTGTCCTCAAGTTGTTTCAACTTCATGCTCTCACCTTCTAACTGTTCCTAAAAATAATTTAAAAAATACCAGTACAATTAACAGAATTGAGGTTTGTGGAATATCACTGTTCAGCAGTCTGGAGTAAGCTAAATGCAGTTTTTGCAACATAAGTAAGGGCCAGTCTTACTTATTACATATTAATTTTAAACTGTTAGTAAAGACCTTCTACCACTGCACATTAATGTAACTCATCACAGATGATTATTCAAAACAACTGTATGTTCTGAATTTATGAAAGTCATATTAGCGTTTATGAAAAAGAAAGACACTTTCTGGCTTCACTTACTATATAATTTACATTAAAATTTCATGTTCAATCTATTGTATGTACAATATATAAAATATTTCATTATTTTCAATCAATCTTAAACAATTTTCAAGAAGGTGATATTCTGCAGCTACCTTAATTTTTGAGCAGACCCAAGAATAGAATCACAGAATCACAAATCACAGAATATCTCCAGTTGGAAGGAACCCATAAGGATCACAGAGTCCAAGCCCCTGTTCCTCGCAGGACTACCTAAAACTAAACCACATGATTAAGAGTGTTGTCCAGATGCTCCTTGAACTCTGACAGGCTTGGTGCTGTGACCAGTTCCCTGGGGAGCCTGCTCCAGTGACCGACCACCCTCTCAGTGAAGAACCTTTTCCTAATGTCCAATATGAACTTTCCAAGATACAGCCTCATTCCATTTCCTTGTGTCTTAGTGATGGTCACCAGATAGAGGAGATCAGCACCTCCACCTCCACTGTCCCCCTTGAGGAGGTTNGGTTGGCCCTTTTGTCTGCCAGGACACACTGTTGACTCATATCAACTTTGCCATCAAACCAAACCCCGCGATCTCTTTCTGCAGGGCTGCTCTCCATCCTCCTGTCTCCCAGTTCGTATATATAACCAGGATTACATTGCAAATATTGCAGTGATAAAGATTTGTGAAATAAAAAGCAGTGGCTGGCCCCACTTTAACTATCCATCTACTAATTCATGGAATTTTTGTGTATGTGGGCTTTTTGGCGGAATGAAGAATATGGCTAACACTTTTTTTAATATGCACAAAGATAATCCTTGGATAATTTTCAAGAAACAACCTATGGTTAAAAATGGTGTTTATGAAAACCTTATAGTTGTCAGTTTATGAAATCTATAGAAACATCGATCTTGAACTGTATGAAGTGTCAGAAAAAGTGGCCTGAAGTCCTGGATCTGTCTCTGCAAGAGAAGTAATAGTCTGTAGACAGGTAGGGCAAGGTGAAGAGGAAAGAACCAAATAAGCATTTTTTCAAAAGATGTTTTCTTTACAAATGGGACCTAAATAGGGTGAGGTTGTGCATTTGGAGATTAGATAGGCAGGCGCTACTCTACTAGACAATGACAGCCATGTAGGGATGGGTCCAGAGCCAGTCCACAGAGACACCGAGTGGTGAAGCATGGATGTATGTATATGCAGCTGACACAACAGCTTAGCCTCAAAATGTTATACTAGCTGGATAAAAAAAGAAAAGAACCCCAAAAAACCTCAGAAAAACAGCTTTGAAGGCATTGGCTTTTTTCCTTGGTTTCAGTTGTGACTTTAAATAGTAAACCTATGGTAAGAGCTTCAATGCAACTCCAGACTTGGGTGGTATCTCAGGGATCCAGATTAAGCCTCTTCTGCACAGTGGGTTTGAAACATTGTCTAAAAATGGGATGTTTCTATCCTAGCAAAGCTCCTGTCTCACCCTCATCTGCAGATCTTACATATCCCCTTCTTTCAATTGAATTGACAAGTTATTTCTGCTTTAGGTGTTGCTAACTTCTTTAATCTTAACCCTTCTTCCATTCTTTGCAATTCTGGCAGGTTGTGTGGGGAATATATGTATAGTCCTAAGACAGATCATGAAACACTTTCTATACGCTTCCAGTGTGGAATCTGTATACACCATGGTAGACAAAAATCCAGGGAAGCGGACAAAAACAAAAAAAACCCCAAAAGCAAAACAGAAAAACGGGAGATTTTCTGATATATATAGTTCTGGAAAAAAAAACAAGAAGACTGAAGATTTCAGGCTAAAGAACTTGTACAACATCTTCTACAACTGATGCTACAGCAGCTGGATTTAATTTTCTCAAATGAGACAAGAACACAAAAAAGAATTACCGTACTACAAGGCACACAAAGTTCAAAGCAAGTTAAGGAAGTACCTGATGAATGAGAAAAGACAATCCTATCTAGTGATGTGGGAAAAAAAATAACAATTAATGTTAAAAGGAGATGGAGACATGCATAGAAGCATTCTTAACAGATCTGAAAATACTTTGAAGAAAGTTATAGCAGGGCCAGACGCTGTACATAATTTTAGAACTATATACCTTTTCCATGTCCTTTAAAGACTACAAAGTCACAGTAGCTATAGTAAGGGGAACTGTTTTTTTCCATTCCAGGAATGGGAAGGCAGTGATATTCTATGGTGTAGGTTGACAGACCCCAAGCTACAACAAAGCCATTATTTGGTCACAGGGCTCCCAAACATTCCGTGGTCAAATTGCATTTCCTATTTAAAAGACCAATGGGATGCAGCTTCTCCTGTATTTTCCTTTGAAATTAATTTACTGGAAATCCAAAGACCTAGGAAAAAGCTTATGTTCAAGCACAACACTTGCCCTTGAAGAACAACTCCACCTTGAGGACAGTAAAGTAGCTCTTTCACTGAGCCTGTGATACATCATTGATGGGCACACACATAATTTATCTGTCTGGGACTATTACCGCTCCAAATAACACATGGGCTTTCAAAAGCTTTCAGATAACCGGGAGCACTGTGGTAATGGCCAGTAGTTCTCTTCCATTTCTCCTACGTTCTCCTGCAGGAAGTGGGGAGAAGATTTAAGCAAGCAATGAGAAAAGACACGTAGGAACCCACGTGAGAAGAGCCACGCAACACGTTGCAATGAAGATATATCAGTACATACACTACTCTGTAAATCATGATTCCTGTGTACCATCAGGATATCACACCAGAAAAACACTGGACAAATGATTACACCTTTTGGGATCTTTCAATAACACAGCCCTTCTTAGCCTGATGATCTTACAGTTTCTAATACTGACTGAGTTTGGCTGTTTGCAACAATGTGGTAAGATTTATAAACTGGATGAAGTTCATAAAGCTAATGCCGTGACAAGTATGTTACACAGGTCATACCTGCTCAGTTAAGCACTTGGCCACACAATGGATCTTTTAAGCATGCTGCTATTAGCAGCCAGTAAAGAGGTTATACCTGTATTACGAACAGATCAATATATTTTCTTTTGGAAAAGCTTTATAGGATCAGAGGACAATTCAAGCTGGAAGGGACTTCAAGGGTTCTCTAGCTCCTAATCAAAGCAGGGTCAGTTACAATGTCTGATCAGGTTACTCAGTTTGGTCTTGAATTCCCCAAGGATGGAACTGTGCCTGGCTGTCCTCGTGCTTTTTTTTGTTTGGTTGGGGTTTTTTTTTTTTTTTGGTTTAACATGGCATATCTTTTTTTGTTTGTTTGTTTTATTTTTATTTAATTTATTCAAAAAGACAGAAGTGGGAACTCTCAGGTTAACTTGATGTGTTCCTGATGATTCACTTCTGTTAATTTTCCCTAACTTGTTCCATACATTCATTCCGTGCAGTTTACCTTTTTATGCATCATACATCAAAAGTTATACATTTAAAAAGTACAAAAACTGGAGCTGCCATAAAAGCATATAAAGCATTTATCACAATACAATTCACTTTTGATAATTTTCATCAGGAAGTTGGGGTTCTATGGTTCTCCTCCCCTGAGTTTATTCAGTAAAATGAGGACTTGTGTACAGAGACTGCTGTGTATCTCTGCCCATAGCCAGCCCATGAATGGCATGGCCAAGGCACAGCCAGAGCTAATGAAAGTGTGCATACCTCTGCTGTGCCGTCTGGACATGTTTGTATCACTCTTGACAGGTTAGTGGAAGCTTACTAGGCACAACAGCAAACATTAGGGTCCTCCTGCCATTTGTTCCCAAAGCTTATCATCCCTATGAAATCAGGAGGGTGGTACAGAGATATCCATGTGCCTTTGCAGAAGCCATCCTTGTTTCAGTCAAACGTGTTTTCCTCAAGCTCCATGCTCTCAACACTTACAAGTAGAGCTACTACATTCCCAGTAACAGGAACAGAGAGTAGTCTGGGTCAACCTGACTTTGCATGGGTTTAGATCTATACTGATCCCCTGTGAAAAGACCTAATTTGTATAGCACTGTGCGCGGGTTTAAATGCGGACAGACTGTACAGCTGATGGAGTTATATCGGAAATCTGTTCATGGCACAGATGAAGCAAAATCCAGATGAACTACCTATTGCTGAGAGGTAACTGCAATAAATGGCTACACAAAAAAAATGCACATAAAGACAAATAACTTACATTCCATTAAGAAATGGATTGTATTGCCCATAATATTCTGTGTAGATCACGTAATTTCTCAGTGTTTCCCTGTATGAGAAGAGCAATAACACACCTTCCTTTCTCCTCAAGAAAGGAAGTGAACAATGGATAGTTCACTTTCCACTTTATCACTTTCTGAGTGCAAATTCTATATTTCTTGCAAAAATACGCACACTGGTTGCAATGTGAAAAGCCCCTTCTTGAACACTGGTTTTGGCAGGTTAAGAAATAAATAAGCAAGTAAGTTCCTACTTCTGATCAAAATGATTCTACGGGGCTTGATGGCCAAACAGTAATTGCACTAGGAAGGATCAAAGACAGATGCTTAGTTCAGGTGGCATTATAGTGGGGGTCTGCTACAGGATACCTGACCAGGAAGACCAAGTGGGTGAGGCCCTCACGCTCACAAGCCCTGGTCCTCATGGGGGATTTCAACCATCCTGATATCTGTTGGACAGACAACACAGCAAGGCATAAGCAATCCAGGAGGTTCCTGGAGTGCACTGACAATAACTTCCTCCTCCAAGTGATAGAGGAGCCAACCAGGAGAGGGGCTATGCTGGACCTTGTTCTCACCAACAAGGAAGGGCTGGTGAGAGATCATGGGCAGCCTGGAATGCAGTGTCCATGAGATGGTGGAGCTCAAGATCCTCAGGGCAGTGAGGAGGGCGCACAGCAAACTCACTACCCTGGACTTCAGAAGAGCAGACTTTGGCCTCTTCAGGGATCTGCTTGGTAGAGTCCCATGGGATAAAGCCCTGGATGGAAGAGGGGCCCAAGAAAGCTGGCTAATATTCAAGGATCACTTCCTCCAAGCTCAGGAGCGATCCATCCCAACAAAGAGGAAGCCAGGCAAAAATGCCAGGAGACCTGCATGGATAAACAAGGAACTCCTGAACAAACTCGAACAAAAAAAGGAAGCACACAGAGGGTGGAAGCAAGGACAGGTAGCCTGGGGGAATACAGAGATGCTGTCCAAGCAGTCAGAGATGAGGTTAGGAAAGCTAAGGCCCTGATTGAAGTGAATTCGGCCAGGGACATCAAGGGCAACAAGAAAAGCTTCTGTAAGTACACTGGTGATAAAAGGAAGACCAGGGAAAACGTGGGCCCTCTCCGGAAGGAAACGGGAGACCTGGTTACCCAGAATATGGAGAAGGCTGAGGCACGCAATGACTTTTTTGCCTGTCTTCATTGGCAAGTGCTCAAGCC
This sequence comes from Syrrhaptes paradoxus, assembly GCA_013400615.1. Taxonomy (NCBI): domain Eukaryota; kingdom Metazoa; phylum Chordata; class Aves; order Pterocliformes; family Pteroclidae; genus Syrrhaptes; species Syrrhaptes paradoxus. Next base: position 35,149 of record VZTO01019056.1, read on the forward strand.
ATGCTGCCCAAGTTGCAGAAGGCAAAGGCAGGGACTGGGAGAATGAAGAACCACCCACTGTAGAAGATCAGGTTTGAGACCATCTAAAGAACCTGAAGGTGCACAAGTCCATGGGACCTGATGAGATGCATCAACAGGTCCTGAGGGAACTGGCGGATGAAGTTGCTAAGCCGCTATCCATCACATTTGAGAAGTCATGGCAGTCTGGTGAAGCTCTTGCTGACTGGACAAGGGGAAACATAACCCCATTTTTATAAAGGGAAATAAGGAAGACCCAGGAAACTACAGACCAGTCAGTCTCACCTCTGTGCCTGGCAAGATCATGGAGCAGATCCTCCTGGAAACTATGCTAAGGCAGATGGAAAATGAGGAGGTGATTGGTGACAGCCACAATGGCTTCATTAAGGGCAAATTGTGCCTGACAAATCTGGTGGCCTTCTA
>VZTO01019056.1:35596-78850 GCA_013400615.1 Syrrhaptes paradoxus
TGGTGGATGAGAAGCTGAATATGGCCTGGCAATGTGCACTTGCAGCCCAAGAAGCCAATCATGTCCTGGGCTGCATCAAAAGAAGCATGACAAGCAGGTTGAGGGAAGTGATTCTCTCTACTCTGCTCTTGTGAGGCCCCACCTGCAGTACTGTGTTCAGATGTGGGGCCCACAACATAAGAAAGACATGGACCTGTTGGAGCAAGTCCAGAGGAGAGCCATGAAGATGGTCAGAGGGCTGGAGCACCTCCCATATGAGGACAGGGTGAAAGAATTGGGGTTGTTCAGCCTGGAGAAGAGAAGGCTTCAGAGAGACCTTAGAGCAGCCTACCAGTACCTAAAGGGGGCTATAGGAGAGATGGGGAGGCACTCTGCATCAGGGAGTATGGTGACAACACGAGGGGTAACAGTTTTAAGCTGAAAGAAGGTAGATTTAGATTAGATATTAGGAAGAAATTTTTTACTCTGAGGGTGGTGAGACACAGGAACAAGTTGCCTAGAGAGGCTGTGGATGCCCCATCCCTGGAGGGGTTCAAGGCCAGGCTGGATGAGGCTTTGAGCAACCTGGGCTAGTGGAAGGTGTCCCTGCCCACGGCAGGGGCATTGGGACTCAATGATCTCTGAGGTCCTTTCCAACACAATCCGTTCTATGATTCAGTGATTCTATGATTCACCCAAGTAGACCACAGTGGCAAAACACTCATGCACTTCAGGTGAGGATCTCGTATTAGAAGTGGAGTTCAAAGGCACTGGTAAAGATCTCACTTGTCTCTAAGTTCTCATCACAGCGCAAATGTGATCTTATGTTAAACATACTACAGGCAACCATACCTTTAAGAGTTTTTCTCTTTGCTTTGCTATGTTCAGTTTTTCAGAGAGCTGGCTGAAAGTTAAGTTGGAGGTTTCAAGGTCTTCATGCATCAGAATGTAGGGATGCACATTACCTTAAAAAAAAAAAAAAAAAAAAAAAAAAAAAAAATATTCAANGCATTTTTCCCCGGCCAGATTAAATACAAGCAAAGTTAGAAGAAGCTAGGCTTATGTTAACTTCTTTATTTTCCTTGAACAAGCCTTCATATTCAACAAGCAAGAGAAGCTCAATTCAGTGCTTAGAAGCAATGCAAGACTAAACTATCAATAAAGAATATACGTGTACTCTTAAAAATAAAAGCCAACCACTTTGCTAGTATTTATGAAAACCAAGAGTGTTAGGCTAGTGTGAATAAATATTTAATGAGCATGGCAGATTAACACATGGTTACTTTGACTCTTTTCTCTTATTTGTGTCATACAGTCAAACAGTGGAAAATTATCCATCAATGACTATTTAATCTGAAAGATAATTTCCTGCTTATAAAGCTTTGGTTATCCAATAAGATTAGCATTACAAGATGAAAAGGCATCTAACATAAAAGACATATAATCATAGCACTCAGATCTAGAACAACCTATAAGCTAAATTTATTCACAGCTAATTGTAAAACTAGTATGTAACAATTTTGATTTTAATTCTAGCAATTTATTTGAACCCATATTTTCATAACTTTTATTGGCTTCAGTGTAAGCAAGTTCTACATCTAAAGAAAATCTCACCGTTTCCTGAAGAGGATAAAGAGAGACCTCAGAAGTGTTGCATTTTATAAATAGATTTTGAAACTGCACATTTGTGTTAACTCTCACGTTCACAGAAAAGTATGATACTGCTTTGAGAGATGTATACTGTAAAAACTGAAGCAACAAAGTCAGAACTACTCATCAGTGCAACACAGCATAAAAAGAAATGTGCAAACTGGAGTACATACCTCTATTAGCATTCAGAGCAGCTAACTGTGATTTCAGTTTTGCAATAATGCTGTTTTGAAGCTCTATCTTTTCCTGCTGTTCACGTATTTGCTGCATGTAGTTTTCTGTCTGCAAATATAATTTAATTAGCCATAATCTTATTCTGTTTTGACTAGGGGTCTCCTATTTGGCATGTAAAAAGCAGCTCTGATTTTTAAAGATAATTGTAGTTGTGGACCTCTGTGTGAAAACTCAACTACAGTCACCATTGGCAAGTCCATATTTTTGAGACTGCACTCATTAGAAAAGGCATTATAGGAAATAAATCCTGATTTTCAGTAATGGTTTCAACACTGGCAGTTGTAAAGGATAGTATAAATTTTAAGTTAGGATTCTTCATTCATAGCCATAGAGCACATCAGGTTTAAAATAAGAATTTTAGTATTATTCAGAATGCTGGTCAGTTTATGCATTGAAAGATGTTATTTTCTTCCCCCATACTTCTAGCGAATAAATTATATAAAAATAGATTTTAAATGGAAAACAACAACACTGCTTATTTCATACAACAGATATTTTGTAAATAACTGCTTATGAACAGAGTTTTGCCTGTTCCTTTGAATGTAGTAGACTTGTTTTTTCTAACCTAGAAAATGGGGAGGCGAAAGCAAGCAAACAGCCCCATTCTTCAGCTAGTTATACTCCATCTCACGCTAGAAACAGGCCATACAGCGTCTCATAAGACTGCTCACGTTTCACCAGTGTACAAATACTGTTAGACTGCCAGTTAACTGAATGAACGGTTAGGTGGCAGGAAGATGCTAATATTCAAAAACTATAATTTAATTAGCACATGCCTAATGTTGCAGTTACACTAGTGCCAAAAACAAGCAAGAAAACTTGTGACGTCCCGCAAGGAAACTTACAGGAATGCACTGAATTTTTCTGAAATTAAGAATATGCCTATTACTGAACAGGTCATGACCTGGGACAAGATTAGGCATTGTTTTCACATCTATTCATGATTTATCCATGCCGCTATCTAAATTTAAAATCTCAGTCACATTTAAATTCCACACCTCCCTACTGTCCATTGTGTTTGTCTGTAAAGCAGGCAGGAAAAAAACCTACATGCAAAATTTATTTCAAAAGGCCAGGTAGTAGTTGCACTACGAGAGTTTATTAAAAAAAAAAGTGATCAAAGAGCAGTACACTCCAGCAGCAGCTAGAAGAGACCTCATGAAGTAGAAAAATCACTGAGAACCAAATTGAAAATGTACAACAGCAATGTCTTGTCAACACTTCTGTACAGAGCACAGACATGACAGCTAAAACAGACAGAAGAGAAGATGCTTTTGACAGCCAGTGTGCACAAATTATTCCTTGAGTCAGATGGCAGCAACAAGTTACCAACTAGAAGATCTGCATGACAACCAACCATCCATCTGTATCAAACACCATCTGGCCGAGATGACTCTGGCTTCTGTGTGCTTGACATGGCTCCCAGCTCCAGAGACTGGCAAAACAAGTGGCCTATCGGTAACTTAAGTAGTAAACTGTTAACAACAGAATGGTGGACAATCCAACAACGTGTGAAGGCCACACAATGAACAGAGGAAGTTACTAGAGTAAAGCACTGTACAAAGGTCATTCAAAAACCAGGAGTTTGGCTAAAAAGCCTGAAAAACAACACAAACAAAAAAATCCCAACCAATTATAGTATCAACTCTTCTTGAAAAAAATACTTTTGTTCTCTTTTGAAGTAATGAAATCCAACTACTGAAAGTTTGATTAGGACAAAGATTTGAACTGGTAGTAATCCTTTATGAAAGACTTTTGCTTTAAATTTCTGAACCAGAGAAAATGCAGAGAGAAATCTTGCAAATGTTTAGTTCATTAAACACAGATCTCACACACTCCTCTGGTTTTCTTCCACAGACTTTACAAGGGCTATTTGACCTTATACTCGATGTCTTGTTTCTTGAGCAGAAGTTTATTTCATGTACTGTTAGATGACCCTGGAGTATTAACTTGGCTGGTTTTTCTTCAAATAGTTAATTGGTCATCATAAGAGACAGAATTAAAAAGATTTCCAAGCATTCTAAAATGTGTTGCCTTTTGTTAAGTTAGTTGCAATTTCAGCACAAAATGTATTAACATGCTACTTGTGCTCGTTAAGTACAGAAACTGCAACAGATTTGCACCAGTGCTCTTGCAACAGACTATGAATGGAGACAGACTGCACAGTGGATGACTGCAGACGTGACTGACTTGATACCTGTTCTGCAGTGCCCCGGACAGTTTATTTTGCCATGCAAGGGGATAGCAAGATTGTGCTTAGATATCAGAATATTCTCTAGCAGACCTTTCCCTGCTCCCAATTCTACCTTTGCTTCCATAACTTGACACCAAGTATGGTTCATCTGCCCCTAAACAAAGTCCCAGCCTACCAGTTCTGTGGAAGTATCAGAAAGTCCTGCAGCATCAAAAACATTGAAGCCTTTCTATAAAAGAGGTTCCATTGCTGGGCAGAATATGCATGAAAGGATGAGTATTACAAAGCTCAAAACTGATAGCTTTGCAATACGCTGGCATACATGATGAGAAGTCCTAGAAGAGTTTTGGCTGAAGTAATGTTTTCTGCAATGGACTAAGTAAAAATTCAAAGGTGCTCCTTACTGGTCATAATGCCTCCAGAATATTTTTGTTACTTCATAACTAAAGAATAATTCTATAGATGATTTTTTTTTAAATCAATACCTATTCTAATAATTTTAAGGTAAGCTTGCTGTAAATGTTTCAACACATAAACTCTCTCGTCCTAATAGCTTGCACGGTGCTCAACATGTAAGACCTTTACATCATTAAAGTAATTCATATGGCATATCTTCCTATTAACCCAAAAATGATTTAAGCTATTTACATTAATAATTTCAAAAGTAATTTTTTTAATAAAGCAAATTAAATTTCAAGAAGTACTTCATTAAAGCTACGTAAATTTTATATACATATTTGCTGTTTACACTAAAAGATTTCATTAATCCTCCAAAACAGACAAAACTTTTCTCAACTTCAAAATTACAAAAAAAATTAAAGGTTGAAAGCCTGAATCCCACCTACTACATTCATATTTAGTGTAAGGACTTACTTCGCAGCGTACTGGCCTGGTTTCATAAAGGCAATTTCCAACTTTATCAGATGCACTGAAGTGCATGTACCTAAAGTGAAACTGAAATCTACACGTACCGCCACGCTCCATGGGAGGGATGGCTTTAAAGACACAATTCAGAACCCAACACATACTTTTTGCTGTAGTTCTTTCACAGCGTGGTCCCTATCCATGCATGCTTGTCGATAGGCTTCATAAGCTTTGTTAAGCTGCTCTCCAATGTTTTTGTCCATAATTTCCAATGTTGTTTCATCACTGAAAAGATGGTCAAGTTAACAGATCTGAAAAGTAATCAGAAGGAAAAAGACAGAATGCTAAGAAACAGAAGTATGTAACTAAAAACGCATACAACATGACTTGTATTAATATCAAATTCAACTAATATGTGCAGTATATTTCAGCATTAATTCACATAATAGTTTGAACTATAGCTCTGCTCACCTCAACATTTAATTTTCTGTCCAGAGATAGGTTTAAACAAAAGACAAATAAAAGCAGGTTAACTCTGAATCAAATTCAGGATGTACAGAATATGTAAATGTATGCGCAGTCTCAGTGTTTGAGGACTGGGGCTTATAATTGGTGCAGATCATCAGTTACCTGATTTTATGGCATTTCCAACAGTTTAATGTTTACTCAGTTGTGAAATAACAAATAGCATTAAAACCAAAACAGAACTCAGTTTTTGGCATTAAGCAATAAAAAGATAAAATCTCAATCACATTGGGTCACATGGACCTATCCTATTCTATGCCATATTTGAAAATGGCAACACAAGCAACACGACCAGGTAAATGAAAACATCTTTGATCTAAAAATCAGTGATACCAACCGGCAGGAATTAGCAGTACTCAGACCTTTTTGCACAATACTATAAACTTTTTACACTTTATGAACAATTTCAATAACAATTCTTGAAACTACAGCTCATTAACTTTTACAAATAAAACTACAACACTGTTAATTGTCCCAGACTTCAGTTTCAAGACAGAGTGAACTTTGCAAACACAGGGCCTTTGGTTCTGCAGTAACATGACATGAATTTTAGGATCAATATGTATCATCATGTATGAACAGTAGAGGATAGGTTAGTGAAGACTCAAAAACACCCCCAAAAGCACCAGCATTAAGAAAAAAAAAAATCAGCAATTCACATCTCCTCTCCTGATATTTCAAGCATGGTTACCTCACCGTACGCAGTATGGATGGCCATTATCATCTCTCACTATCTTCTGGGATTATGCATAAACTACAGCTACTAGTAAGGAAAGTGGTGCAGTCAGAAAAGGATAAGCCAAGCAAGAAGGGTATGGGGATAACTTGGACCCTGGTCAAAATTCTAAGGATTGCAGCTTGAAGCTTTTGCTCATGTTTTCTTGCTCTTGAATATCTTCCCTATCATAGAGCCTGAATACAGAGACGTGGCTTGACCTTCCTGGAAGGTGCAATAGCTGCTGTATGGATGTCACACCTTTTTGTCCGGAAAACTTTATTTTAATGATGTGTGCATATTGCAAAAGCAATTGTATCTCAACCCCAGTATGGCTGGACTTCATTAGTGGCAAAATGAATTCTTTAACAGCTTGGAATCATGATGTAACAAGTATTACTGAAATCCAAGTTTATAAATGTTGTGTACAATGCTCACGTTGTTTCATATGAAAGGTTTTGTTTTCTTTTTCGTCTAAACACCGGTTCAGTAGTCGATAAGTCTCAGATTCATGCATACTGTCTCAAAGCATTGTTAGTAACACAGGCTACTTCATCCACTCCCTCCTGCAAAGAGTGTTCATTCTAATACCTGGGGCACGTCTTTAAATAAATGGCAGCATTGGCTTCGAAATCGTAACATGAAGTCACAGTTAGGTAACAGTGATGTAAATCTGCACTGCCACAGAAAGGGACAGTCATGCTTTCCTCCATCTCTGGCCACGTATTTTTGCCACCTACTTGTACCAGTATTAGCATTTCTATGCTACGCAGTTGAGTATGCCAAAGTAGCTCCTTACATCCTTAAAAAAGCAACAACTACTCCCCTAAAAAAACCCAACCCTAAGATTTTAACTGGAGATAGCTCACTGCAAGGCTGCTCGAGAACACCAACACAAGGAGGCAGTGGGAACAGGAGACTAGCCGTGGGCAGGACTGCAGCAGTCTAGATTTAGATTGGATTAAACTACCCTGTAGTCACACTCTGAACTGCCTGCTGCTGGAATAAATAGCTGCTGCTTATGTTATCTCTCTCAGAGCTCACTGCAGTAAGAAAAACTGGCTCCTTTTCCTGCTTCTCCTTCACAGGCATCAATATTTATCAGGGAATTTGCCAACTGTTCCTTGTCGTTTACTCTTCTCCCTACATCTAGTTTGAAGGAAAAAAACTCCCAACAACCCTAAAATAAAATTAAAAAATGACCCTCCCTTCCCCCAAACAAATACCCACACTATTTTAATCAGGCTTAGCTATGCTGTATGCATCCAGCAACTGGAACGCATTCAGCCCAGTCTTTAGCAACTGACACTCTAGCTGTTCATTAGGTTCTAAAGACTTCCACAATTATTAAGAGCAATATATAGTCAGAACAGATGCTGCAATACAAAATGCTATATTTATTCTATCAGGGACAGAATCAGAGGAAAATATTAGCTCCAGTTTGCCTGATGAGGGGGTCTTGGAAATGTGAGCACCTGTGAGTGTTGTGTTGCTGGATCTATGGCAATGAAAACTAGAATTTAATTTTTGAGTAAAGATTTGAACACTGGAAAACAACTGGGCATAGCAAATGTTGTAAGACAAACTTTTAAGTAAACAAACCCAATGAAACCTGCAGATGCTCTTCAAGTACTTGCTTCAAATGAGAAACATTTTGCTGATATAGGTGGGAAGAAAAACCAGCAGCAGTAACATGAATTTTCTATGAGTTGAATGCCAAAAAAAGCCCCAACACAAAGATTAGCAACATACTGCTGCATACATCCTGAAATCCCAGCTCCACAGATCACTAACGAGGCACATTTTGAGTTTTCATAGTACCTCAGAAAACACCTTAAATTCTGAAAAAATAAGGTTTTAGCTAATTGTGTGTATATACACATTCACAATACACATGCCTACCTCCCAGAGGTTCACATGTAAGCATAGATGCCATCCAGAAGCAAGTACTTCTCTACATACTTCTGCTTTCAAAACAGCTTCTTCAGTGGGAATATTTTGTAAGTGACACTGCCATCATCTCGGGAACTGGAAACCTGTTGAGGTAATAATTTGTGAGANTAGCTGCTGTATGGATGTCACACCTTTTTGTCCGGAAAACTTTATTTTAATGATGTGTGCATATTGCAAAAGCAATTGTATCTCAACCCCAGTATGGCTGGACTTCATTAGTGGCAAAATGAATTCTTTAACAGCTTGGAATCATGATGTAACAAGTATTACTGAAATCCAAGTTTATAAATGTTGTGTACAATGCTCACGTTGTTTCATATGAAAGGTTTTGTTTTCTTTTTCGTCTAAACACCGGTTCAGTAGTTGATAAGTCTCAGATTCATGCATACTGTCTCAAAGCATTGTTAGTAACACTGGCTACTTCATCCACTCCCTCCTGCAAAGAGTGTTCATTCTAATACCTGGGGCACATCTTTAAATAAATGGCTGGGCTTTTTTTCAGTTTCGAATGAAGGACTGTTTTATGTAATTGAATGAATAAAATTGGATATTACAGTTGACTGCAGGGACAGGTACTAAACTGCAGAAGAATGCTGTTATGGCTGAAAGTGATTGAAAGTGTGCTCTCACATTCTTTAAAACATTGCAGAGTTTGTACCGATGTTGATTTTGTACTTTTCTGGAATTCTCCAGAGACACTTGTAACGATTTACCTAGCAAATGGCAGTGTCCTGCACATATAAGAGGTAACTTCAAAAAATGAGTGCAATGGGATTTAAAAGACATGTTCAGCTTCTAATAGAGGGAATGGGGTTCAGCTCACAGTTCACAGAAAATGAAGGCATTAATTTAATTCATGCAAATTCAAATCTCAGTTTTTTAAATGGTATTTAAAATTTATACCTAACTTCCAGCCTTTTACTTACTGATTGATTGAGTCTGGGAGTATTAACAAAGAGTTCAGTTCTTATCTGGAATGCTGGTACCAAAAGTAATTGATCCAGTAGGCAGAACTGTCACTCTGTACCTGATTTTCTACTTGGTAAGGAAAAATAAGGAGAATGGTAGTTAAATTACGGGTAGCTCCCTAAAATCCAGACTCCATGCAGTAAGAAAGGGGCAATAAAAGTCATTACTAGTGACACTAAGATGGAACTGCAACTAGAAGAATTGGTCCTAAATTCCCCCATACCCTAGACACTCATTTTTGCCTCCACCTTACCCTTGCCCTTCTTCCAGCACAAGCAGTCTTACTATAAACCGTACCAGCAAGCCAATCCAGCTTAAAACTAAATGCTACAGGTATTTTTGCTGTGTTACTTTAATGCAGATCAGCTCCACAGACCGCTTCACATGGAATGATAACACAAGAAAGCCAGCACAGGAGCAGAAAACATCAGCAAAAGGCAGACAGAAGTCCTGTGTTCAATGGCAGCATTGGCTTCGAAATCGTAACATGAAGTCATGGTTAGGTAACAGTGATGTAAATCTGCACTGCCACAGAAAGGGACAGTCCTGCCTTCCTCCATCTCTGGCCATGTATTTTTGCCACCTACTTGTACCAGTATTAGCATTTCTATGCTACGCAGTTGAGTATGCCAAAGTAGCTCCTTACATCCTTAAAAAAGCAACAACTACTCCCCCAAAAAAAACAACCCTAAGATTTTAACTGGAGATAGCTCACTGCAAGGCTGCTGGAGAACACCAACACAAGGAGGCAGTGGGAACAGGAGACTAGCCGTGGGCAGGACTGCAGCAGTCTAGATTTAGATTGGATTAAACTACCCTGTAGTCACACTCTGAACTGCCTGCTGCTGGAATAAATAGCTGCTGCTTATGTTATCTCTCTCAGAGCTCACTGCAGTAAGAAAAACTGGCTCCTTTTCCTGCTTCTCCTTCACAGGCATCAATATTTATCAGGGAATTTGCCAACTGTTCCTTGTCGTTTACTCTTCTCCCTACATCTAGTTTGAAGGAAAAAAACTCCCAACAACCCTAAAATAAAATTAAAAAATGACCCTCCCTTCCCCCAAACAAATACCCACACTATTTTAATCAGGCTTAGCTATGCTGTATGCATCCAGCAACTGGAACGCATTCAGCCCAGTCTTTAGCAACTGACACTCTAGATGTTCATTAGGTTCTAAAGACTTCCACAATTATTAAGAGCAATATATAGTCAGAACAGATGCTGCAATACAAAATGCTATATTTATTCTATCAGGGACAGAATCAGAGGAAAATATTAGCTCCAGTTTGCCTGATGAGGGGGTCTTGGAAATGTGAGCACCTGTGAGTGTTGTGTTGCTGGATCTATGGCAATGAAAACTAGAATTTAATTTTTGAGTAAAGATTTGAACACTGGAAAACAACTGGGCATAGCAAATGTTGTAAGACAAACTTTTAAGTAAACAAACCCAATGAAACCTGCAGATGCTCTTCAAGTACTTGCTTCAAATGAGAAACATTTTGCTGATATAGGTGGGAAGAAAAACCAGCAGCAGTAACATGAATTTTCTATGAGTTGAATGCCAAAAAAAGCCCCAACACAAAGATTAGCAACATACTGCTGCATACATCCTGAAATCCCAGCTCCACAGATCACTAACGAGGCACATTTTGAGTTTTCATAGTACCTCAGAAAACACCTTAAATTCTGAAAAAATAAGGTTTTAGCTAATTGTGTGTATATACACATTCACAATACACATGCCTACCTCCCAGAGGTTCACATGTAAGCATAGATGCCATCCAGAAGCAAGTACTTCTCTACATACTTCTGCTTTCAAAACAGCTTCTTCAGTGGGAATATTTTGTAAGTGACACTGCCATCATCTCGGGAACTGGAAACCTGTTGAGGTAATAATTTGTGAGAGACTGAGAGCACACTGCGCTTCCGTGGGTTTTGAGTTTTGGTGTCGGGTTGTGTTTCGGTGGGTTTGCTCCCAGCAGGAGCCCCGAACGCCACACCAGCGGTACAAGCCGGAGCGCAGACTGCCCCTCTGCGCTCTCTCTGCTGGAGAGCCGGGGTTTTACACCCCCGCCCGGCGCTGTCACTGCCCGTGCAGCCCGCACACCTCTTTCGGCTCCTCCGCTTGCCGTGGGCCACGGTCCCCCGACAGCGACCCCGCCGCCCGCTCCCGCGGCCCTCCCGGAGCGGCGGGGGTGGGGGCACCCGCCCCTGCCCTTCCGCAGGCACCGAGAGCGCCTCCGCGCGCACACGACACCCCCCCTGCCCTGCTCCCGGAGCCGGGCAAAGCGGCGCCGGAGCGGGACCCGGCGTCCCGAGGAGCGGATGGCGGAAGTGCGGCGGGGCCGAGGGCAGGGGCGGCCGAGGAGCCCGCCGCCAGGCGCCGCCGCCCGCAGCCCAGCGCAGTCCCCGGGCCGAGCGCCTGCTGCTCCCAACGGAAGGGAGCGGAGGGGTTTTAACAGGGACTCGGACTTACGAGCGCCTCACGGAGCCCGCGGCCGCTACCGGCATAGGGCGCACGCTCCTGGCAGAGCCCCTTCACCCAGGAACCAGAACTGACTTCCTGTGGTTGCCGCTCCCCGCCCTGTGACGGGGCGCCGGCGGGCGGGTCGGGGCAGCGGCCGCGGGAGCCGCAGGACGCCGCTACCCGGCGGGGGCAGCGCCTGGCCGGCCGCACGGGTCCCGCGCCTTCCCCGCTGCCGCTCGCCGCCGAGGCAGCACAGGGCTGGCCTCCCCGGCCCCAGGGATGAGCGTCTGCGGGCTCTCCTCCAGCTGCCTCGCTGTGCCTTTTCTGCCCGGCCCCAGCCAGGCACCCCCCTGAGAGGGGTCTGTGCTGCTCCTGGCTTTCACGGGTCCCTTGCTATTTCAGGCTTTCCATGGTTCAGTGTAAATAACAGTAGTTATGTTTGTAACATAATTATACTTTTCATTCCCAGAGTACTTTCTGTCTAAAAGTTCTTTTACTTTTGTAGGTTACTAAGGTGGCATTTCCCCCTGCTTTTAGTTCATGCAGGCAATGAGTTTTGTAGATAAAGAGTATAGTGGAAACACAGAGTTTTAATTTTGCTGCTGCTACGAGCCATTTCTCTTTACATCATGTGTATGACTACAACTTTTCCTGAAGGTGTGTAGGAAGGTGGGAGTTGGGAGAAAATGAGGTGTTTCCTACATAGGTGCAGAGAGTGCAGTCCCAGAGCTAGCGGCAGAGAAGCATTTCAGAGGTTGAATTGGCCTTGGCTGTCCCTGGTCCCCATGGGCATACATACCCACATGGCCAGGCTGGAGTGGTTCCTCTGCCAGAGCAGAACTTTTCCCTTTGCCAGCTCAAAGATCACCACCTGCGTTTCACACCTACCCCAGGTGTGTGCACTTGGAAGCCCGAGGACTGAGCTCAAACAGCCACGGAAAGAGTAGCCAGGCCTTGTTCTCTGTACTCTTTTGGAGGTTATTTCTATTATAATTTACCTTTCCTGCTAAGTCTTTAATGACTCTTGTGGTCTTTTCTGGCCTGTACGAAGACTAAAGACACTTGCAGGCAGATAGTTTAATGACCTAATAAATATACTTCCTGCTTAGCCACTTTTAAGAACTTCAGGTGAGGTTCTAACGAACTGTCAAGGTTCAGAGAAGGTTTACTCTGCTAGCATGTTTCCAAGAAAGGGGGATAAAATTTCTTCTTTCAGAGACAGAGTGTTTGAGACATCCAAATTAAGGTTTAATTCAATCAGATCTTTAAAAAAAGAAAAAGGGTGAAAAGAGGCTATTGTTTCTTTTTTATTTTCTAATTTTTTTTTGTTTTATTCAGTCTTGACAAGTAATTCTGTGCTTAGAATGGTAATGGATATCTAAGTTAGTAACTGAAATAAAACCTGCCATTCTTAAATTCGTATCAATGTGCGTAAATATAATTAAACTGACACTATATTTAAAAGGGATAATATACAGACAAGTACAAGTAGGTGTTATCTGGTGATAAACATGTATCAGCTAAGATTATGGCTAGTATAGTTAAAAATTATTTAAGATTTTAGGAATCTAATAATATTAAAAACAGTTGCAAACCACTTATCTAGAGTTTGGCACTGGTGGTGAAGAGGTTCGTGTCTGTATTATTTTATTTCACCTTGTCCTTTTTTGACTAATTATACTTAGAATTTTTTTTTTGGGGGGGGAATTAGCAAGTTGATAATTTTTCAGAGTGAAAATTTGAAAGTTTCCTCTGAGTGGGTCAAGCAGTCTATTTAAATACCTCACAGCATCTGCATACAGTTTACTGTTTGATATTACTTCCGAAATGGTATTTTAACTGGCATTTTACTTAATCTTTCCTGATGTGTTAACAGTGTGCTCGCTGGATAAACTGTCACTGCAGTCCCAGAGGAACTGATGGCCCTTAAGGCAGAACTGTGGTGCAGCAGTTGCCAAAACGCTGTTTCAGTCAAGGTTTACATCTGATACCTTTACACAATTTTAAGCTTATAAATCCAAATTGGCTTCTACCATCTGTCAAAAAGGTTAAAATGTTTCTTGCAGCTTCTTAATGTAGCCATTCGTTCAGACACTAGGTGGCTCACGTCAGATGTTTAAACCTTTTCTAGAACTTTTGGTCCCAAAGGAATGTGTGGTGTGGTGCTGGGTGCAGAAAGCCTGTGCTGCTCTGTGGCGTTTCCTCGTTCTTTCAGTAGCTTGTTGTTGTTTTAAAAAAATAAAAAGTGTATTTTGCTCTTGAAATGCTTTTCCTGGTCAGAAAAGGAGAATTGTGGGTTCATTTAGACTGGATGTCGTCGTTCCATAGTAAGAAGGAAAGTGAGGGTGAATCTGTTTATTTTTTTCCAACAGCGAGAGTAGTTAGCTGGTGACCCTGTGGAAACCTTAGAATATGCAATGCCAGTAAGGTGTGTATTTTGCCTATAGGTTGTAACAGACAAAAACTGGGTTCCAGAAGCTAACTAAGGAATATTCAGTCAAAGTGCAGACATACAGACTTGGTGCTCTATAAACAACATAAAAGCAGTGTTAGTACAATTATACAGTTTGTAGCTCATCGTGTACTTTTTCTGTATATCTGAATCCTGAAGTGGATAAGTATAATTTACTCATTGTCTTTATAAATTGTAGAAACCAAAGGTTTGGATTTTCTTTTCTCATCTCTTTAGTAACAGTATAGGCAATTTTTGTGTTGCCTGGGAGGAGTGTCAACAGGATTATGAAATGTGGTTCTGTACTTCAGTACTGCTTATGACTAATATTAGCTGGGAACTTCCACTGAGAAATACCCAACTGAAGAACTTCCTTAAATGCAACTGCAAGCAGACAGTCATCCCCTGAAGCAGAGACTTGAGCAGAAACAGCCTGCAAACTGGCTTTGGACCTGTGCAACAGTATTTTTGCAAGTGATGTCAATGATTTCTGGAGGCTCACTACCCTGGGAAAAGGTTACCCTGCATGAAAAGGGAGCAGTGCCCCAACAGGCAACCCCACACGCTTGGGAGCAGTTAACATACATAGCAACTATTGTACTGAATACAATACACGCTTTTTAACGCGTTGTGAAGAAAAAGCCAGTGGTGATAATGACACCAGTAGAAAGTAGCAACAGTTTGTAAAACTAATGCTATTCATCTGTATAGAATGTAACCTGTGTTACACATGGAGAGTGTCCAACGAGATGGAGGGTGAAATACTTGTTAGAGAAGAACAGCCAATCCACTGATTCTTAGTTAAGCTCCAAAGAAACTGAATTATGCAGACCCTTGAGCTCTGTTTAGGCTTTATCCTTACTGTGTTTTCCCCACTTCCACGTCAAACTACTTTATAGTGAAACTGAGTTTCTGTAGAATAACGGAGGGAAGACACCTTGGAAAATTTGTTTTCTCTAGCATCTGTGCCTTTTTGCCATGGAGACAAGTATTCAGGAGGTTTTACACATAAGCATAGATTCCCTAGACCTGTCAATGTGAAGAAGTGAGATATTTTGATATCAACTACATTACGTAGGCCTTCTCCCTCTGTTCCTTGTTAAAATTCAGTAAATCTTGTTAGCTGATTTAGATGGAGCTACGCTATATTCAGCATCTAATTTAAGAAAACATGATTGCTATAAGAAGCCTTTGCACTATTTGTTGAATGTTGTTTGATCCCAAGCCTTTGTTCAGGCTGTCAGTGTGGAGTAAGAGTGGCAGGAGTCAAAGAAGAGATGTATGTGGAATAACACATTTAATTTCTGGGATCTTATGACGTCTTTTCTGCAAAAAAGGGAGCTATGTAGTGCAGCAAGATCACAGATTCCATGGTATTATTATTTTTTTTTTCTGTAGTCTCATAAGATTCCAAAGTTTGGGGAAAAGGAAGAGACAGGTGTTGATGAAAAGACATTAAAGTTAATGGACCTGTGTTAGTATACCTATGGAATTTCTGGTGAAAACTGTTCAGGGGGTGAAGATTTTGGATGTGTTTGAGGGGAGACTGGACAAGTAAATACTTGAGAGATTCACTGAGGAAAACTAAAGAGACAGGCAGCATCAATCTCGGGAAGTTCTCTGACCTGAAAATAGCTGGCAGCTGGGAGAAGACTCTGAGGAAGTATTGCATATGCTTGCCCTGTTCTTACTCTTCCCAGGGCATTGCTTTCTAGCCACTGCTGAAGAGAAGATGGGTCTGAACCAATGTGGCATATGTTCTTATGTTAATGACTTCATGCTGATACAAATGTGTAGGAATTTCTCTACATGGAACAATCTCCTGTAAAAGACAGGATACTGCAGAAGGACAGGGAACATTACCATTGCAGAAGCTCCGACAGATCCGGGAACATTCAGTTAGAATTATTTCTTATTATTTTAGAATATCCATTTGAAAGATAAAACCTTTGAGCAGGTTCATTAAAGGTAATTAGTGAATTTTATCTGGTTTCTGAAAAGATGCTGTGTATAGTTTGACTATGTTTACAGTTAAAATTGTGATGACCTGCAGATCAGCTGCATGATATCATGGTTTCATTGTTAGTAATCATTCTAACTGCACACAAACCCTAACAGAAGGTGTGTCTATGACAACCTTCTTGATTGGTGGATTGTGAACAGATCTTGAGAAAAAGGCCTCACAAAGAATAGTGATTAGAGATCATTTCCATTCTTTAGCTGGTGACAGCATCTAACCCTTTAACACAGTTTATTTAGTGCTGGAGTTTTGAACTGGGTCTCCATATACACCAATTAATGTCCTAGTACAACGGAAAAATTTTTCAGGCTTCCTGCTAAAGTAAAATTTAGAGAGAAAGCTAGTTAAATGCTTTGATTATGTTTCATTCTTTAAGGAAAACACAAATCCCCTTTAATTATTTTTAGAAGATGATAGAGCAACTGAAAATGTATCGACACACGGAGCTGGTATATTTCCTTTCAACATTATTTGATTGTATGTTATAGTGGAATTTCAAAATAAATAGTTCTGTTTCTCTGCACAGTGAAAATATTTTGGAATGATTCATCTCTGCAGTCTTTTTCTTGTTGATATAGTTGTTCCAGCTCCTCATGTTAATTTTTAAGTTGCTTTATAAACGAAAAGATGGCTTTGTGACTTCAGCAGAGGGCTTTTCTTGATTCTTACTCATAGTCATCCTCTGAGAGTTTGGTGGGTCTAAGCTTGACTAATTAGAGTGTGTAAGACAAAATAAGATGCTCAGATGAGTGTTTCTGTAAATCTCACAATGTACCCATGCAGTGAAGTTCTATAACAAAGTAAACAAAAAATATTTGAGCAGTTGTTGTGCAGTCAGACTGCTCAAGTTTTAACCAAAATTTCTTGATATGGACATGCACCAGATAAATCAGCAGTTGTGCCTGCTGAATTTTGTGGTAAATATTTCCCAACTTTAAGCAAAGAAAGCTTGAAGATATGTCCTGCGTAGTGGCTTACAGTGTGTTGACACTGTGCTTGGTTGAATGCAGCCTCATCGTCTGTGGAGCAAAGAGGACTAAATGATAAACAAAAATGCAGACCAGCTTCTTGCAAATTCTATTTGTTCTTACCATGCTGTAAACAGGAATATGTGTACAAAAATATAAAGAAAAATAAAGAATAATTCATTGTGTGTTCTCAGTTCTAATACAGAAAATACATCACTGGTAATAACTCTGACTTCCTGGAAGAGTTGTCACACTTTAAGATTTATTCCTGGTGAAGCAGGGAGAGAAACACATGATCAATGGGTATGGGCCTTTTTGCATAATCAGTGGCACACACACACACGGACGCAGACACACACACACACACACTCTCACTTACTTCGTCTGGCACAGCTTCAGTCTTATTCACCAGCTGCTAAGTCATTTTCATATCCATAGCTGCTTCCTCTGAATGAAAACACACCTGCTCTTCTAGCATTGTATCCATTTATTGTTGGCTTCCTGGAAGCAAAAGATGTAAGAGAATTTTGGCTGTATCACTTTTTTAAAGCTATTTTAGATAATTTGTCTGTATTCATTACCAATTCCTTTCAGTAGATACATATTGAGGGGCTAGAATTAAATGTTCTACATGGCATTTTGCTTACATTATTTTCTATCTGTACCATTTGGAAATAAACTTATTTGACTGGGTTTTGACCTTTGCTGTGGTGTTACCACATAACTGCCATTGTTCTTAAAGTGCACTGCAGTGAGTTTATTGTGTATTAGATCAAATGGGACAATTCTGCATAGAACTGAAGAATCATTCCCTGCAACAGGGAGTAACAATGTCATTTTAGATCACAAAAGGGAGATCAGGCAAAAAGAACATTAAAGAAAGGCAACTCTTAATATAGGGAATAAAACCAGGGAAGATAAAGTGGTAGATGTCGTGTTAGTTGGAAATTAGAAAATGAAGTACCAGAGGCCCTCCTTCCCTGGTGCTCGGCTTTACCTTTCCATCCATACTCAGCAGTACAGACACATTGATAGCTGTATTTAAAGCCCTCTTTTAGAAGATTTGATCTACACTGTGGCCTGGACCCTACAGAAGTGATCTTAATTTTTTTTCTCAATATTCTTCAGAGGCAATGGGCTGATAAAACATTGTTCTGTCAGTCCAACCTGTGATACGTTTGTATCTTTCAACCTATCTACTCCTGCTTTGTTGACAGATAGTAGCTAAAGACAAGAATCACAAAAGGAATTTAGGGTTATGGTACCAGCAGCTTCATGGAGGCTTCTACAGCCTCTGGCACGTAACTTGTTTCCTGCAAATAATATGTCTTCCTGAAAAGCAATATTTTAAGTAGAGCTGCTGTCTCTCAGTAATACTCTGTAGTCTTGAATCCTTTCTAGTCATGTCTCTTGGAGATGAAAANTATTAGATCAAATGGGACAATTCTGCATAGAACTGAAGAATCATTCCCTGCAACAGGGAGTAACAATGTCATTTTAGATCACAAAAGGGAGATCAGGCAAAAAGAACATTAAAGAAAGGCAACTCTTAATATAGGGAATAAAACCAGGGAAGATAAAGTGGTAGATGTCGTGTTAGTTGGAAATTAGAAAATGAAGTACCAGAGGCCCTCCTTCCCTGGTGCTCGGCTTTACCTTTCCATCCATACTCAGCAGTACAGACACATTGATAGCTGTATTTAAAGCCCTCTTTTAGAAGATTTGATCTACACTGTGGCCTGGACCCTACAGAAGTGATCTTAATTTTTTTTCTCAATATTCTTCAGAGGCAATGGGCTGATAAAACATTGTTCTGTCAGTCTATCTACTCCTGCTTTGTCGACAGATAGTAGAGTAGCTAAAGACAAGAATCACAAAAGGAATTTAGGGTTATGGTACCAGCAGCTTCATGGAGGCTTCTACAGCCTCTGGCACGTAACTTGTTTCCTGCAAATAATATGTCTTCCTGAAAAGCAATATTTTAAGTAGAGCTGCTGTCTCTCAGTAATACTCTGTAGTCTTGAATCCTTTCTAGTCATGTCTCTTGGAGATGAAAATTCAATTTTGCATGGACTAATCAGGGCAGCTGACAGAAATTATAATTCTCCAGTCTCATGGTGACAACAGTCTTCGGGTCCCAGCTTCCATTCTAACAATGTTTGCATGATTTATGGCGCAGTAGGCAGTAGGTCATTCCCACTTACCTGCTTTTCACAATCGGCTTTACTGACTGATTTTCTCTTTTACTGGTGCCTAGAACCAGCCCTCTGAAGAAATGATCCTCGCCAAAGGCAGCATCAGCTTTACCTAAACCATTTCTAACATATGTTTGCCTGCTTTGAAGATCTATATTGGTGATAAAGATTTCACAGCCTCCCAAGGGACCTTCTGTTCTTTCTTACAGATTTTTTTTTCTAAATCTCTAATTATTCTTCAGTTGAACCACACTTTCCACAAGGTACAATGAGCAAACTGGACAATATGCACCAGCTGAGACTTTCAACCATAGCTTTCAACAAATACATGCTGACTGTTCTATATCCTTAAAACAGGACAAAACCATAAGCTTTTAAACAAACTTGTTCAGTTATTTGCTCCAGTGTTTTTTGCAGAATGAAAGTAAAGCAGAATAGCACATAATTCCCTGGTTTCTTCTGTTCTCTCCTCTTGAAGATAAACGTGGCGTCTGTCCTTTTTCATTCTTTTAGAAGCTCATCTGTTCTCCACAAGTTCTCAAAGATTATTTCTAATGGCTCCGAAATGTCTTTGTTCTGCTCTCTAAGTATTCTGAGAGGAATTTCTTCAAGCCCAGCTGGTTTGAAAATATCTTGTCTAAGTTACTGTTCTAGACTGTGTTCTCTCTCCTTGTCACTGATACTAATTATTTCAGCCAGCTGATTTACATTGGTCCTTCTGGTGAAGAAGTAAAAAAAAGTAAAAAAAGTAAATTTGAAGTAAAAGAGGTAAAAGAGGCCTTTTCAATGTTATCTCTAATTGTCCTTTCTCTCTACTGGGTAGCAGATCTCTCTTTCATTTGTCTTTGTCTTGCTACAGATGTATTACCAGGATACAGATTTTTTTCTGCCTTGTTCTTTGTGCCATTCTGTGCCTTGACTTTTCTGATGTTGCCATCTTTTTTACGTTGTTGCATTACTCTTTTACACTCCTCAGTAATTTAACTTAGAGCATAGAAAGTAGAAACTTTATTGAATTTAAGGTAGTTAAAACATTTTCTCACTTATTTAGCATGTTGGGAATTTTTAAAGCACATTTCTTATTTTGTCCCATTGGGGTGTTTTGTGTTATCTCCTCTTTTTCTGAAGGAGATGTAAAATCTCTTGAACTCCTTGATTTTTCTTTTTTTTTCTTTTTTTCAAGGGTTATGATGATGTCTGCATACTGGCTTTAGGCACTTAAAATGTCTCTATAGATCAAGTCCTGACCGATTTTCCAGAAGTCACACTGTACATTTATGTTAGAGATAGGTCTGAAGCACAGAAATGTCTTGCTCACGTCAGTGGCTTCTGATCCCTGCCCAGTTTTTGATCTGATTAAAGCAGGATTATTTGTTTACCATCTGATTTGTGTAGGTTTATTTTATGCTAGCAAATTGCTTTACTTACTAGTCCTTCTTTGCATGGCCTTCATTGTCCTTGTTTATTTCTACATTGTCTTGGAGAAAAAAAAAGAATGAAAGAAAGAAAAAAAGTTTCAGAATGTATTTTTCCCATCTGGTTAGTCCAGCACTCTTTTTAATTAGTAAAATGCCATCCTGTCAGATTCTCTCCTGCCAGGAAGTCATTCAGCTACCAAATCACTTCTTCACCTCCATTGTATATTTTAACATTTGAAAACAGCAACGCTGTAAGATATCATATTCTTCCTCAGAACAGACAAAGCAAAATCAACTACAGCAAGGCTAATTAAGTGTAGTTTAGGATTAATTTGAATTTAAACCAGGCCTCATGGGATTTCAGAGCATGTACCCAGGGTGTCATAAAATATGTAACAACACTTCTTCTCAATTAACATTCATTTATTTGTGAACAATAGAAAACAGCACAAATAGGCACAACCTGTTCCTTACTCTTTCCCCAGTAGTTTATGCTCTGCCCAGACTGGTTTTCCTACTCATTATTCCAAAGGCCAGCTCTATCTTGTTTCTGGGCAATACCAGACTGGATCAAGTATCACTGTATTCCTTTTTTTTTTGAGATATAAACCTCTTTTTCTATTGTAATGCCACTTAAAGACAATGTGTTGTTTATTAAATAATAACCCTATATTTGAATACTTCAATTGTGTTGCAAAAACATAATTATTGTGTCTCTTTTCCATTGTGAGAAGTGGAATGCCAGTCATTTTAAGATTACTGTATGGTTTAATTAATTTAGTTTTAAAATTCTTATCGTATCAATACAAATATTTTAAACAGTCAGTACCATCATGCTGATTATAAATGAAAAGGTTAATAAATTGTAAAATTAAGTGTTCCTTCAAAAAAAAAAAAAGGGGCAGTCTGAAGGAGAAACCTAAACTACGTCTGCTTTTGGAATATCTAAACGTATTTGAATAGTTTGTAAGCAATTAGGAAACACAGGAGAAAAATACAAAGTTACAAACCTTCATGGACAATTTTTGTACAATTTGCTGAATTTGATAGGAGAGAATTCTGTATATTCCTATCTTTCAACAGAGATTGTAGCATTTTTCTACTTTTTTTTTTTTTTTTGGTAACTGCTACAGAATATATAGCAAAAATATATTTCTTTTAAATTCTATAGGAATTTTTGCTTTTACATGTAAGTAATTTGAAAACAAATATCTGTAATTACACCAACTGGGTATTCCTCCCAAAATATTTCTGCTTTATTCTATCTCTTCTGTACTGTGGGCTTTTCTATGATTTCTGATAACCTGGCAGGTGTGTTGAGGTGAGCTTTAAATAAAATGGAGCAGAAGTAAGAAGGGTGAAGTAAACTACTGAGAGAATGTTCTGCATGTAGAACTTGCTTCCCTAGGCATCCACTTCTAGTTGCTGTTGGAGTCTCTGAATCAGTAAGGACATTCTCATGCAGGAACTTCTACTTGTGTGGAAGGAAGCAAGGAAAGACTAGATGATTGTGGCTTAGCATTGGATACCATCGGTTCTGGAGGTGTGAGAAAGCTGGGTGAGCTCATTGTATAGACATACCAGGTTTTAGGTTTTACCACTAGTACCCCAGCAGAGGATGAAAGCAATTATTGGTTTTCTTCCATAGTGTAGCTTGTGCAAAGTGTTTTGTGCTAACTGAATGATACAGATTTTCTTTGAGTAAAGGCCATGTCCATAGTGTGCAGCCAGGCTAAAATGTTATGCAAATGTAATGCAAAATGTAATAGTTCACCATAATTCTCATTTATGCTTCAACCCCAACAAAAGAAACTGAAGATGCCCAGGCATCACTTTAGTAACTGAGAAAATCTTTCTTCTGGCTTCCAGCAACATAGCCATATAAGGTGTCAGTGTTTCAGCCAGTAGGCAGAGACCCTGTGGTTTTTCTTCGGTTTCCTGAAGCTCTCCCTAGCATGATTACACTGTTCTCTCAGGCTGGATTCACTCCAAGAAATAAAATTAGCAAAGCCAGTATTTTAGAACACGGTAACAACCTCCCCCCAACTGGTCTTTATTAATCACTGTCTCTTTGGACAGCATTTTGCTTCCCTAAGTGTTTGTTAGGTTTGTGCTCCAGGCATACATACTTGAGAAATACAGTTTTATTTGGTAATTGAATAACATAACACATCTCATTAGTAATAAGCTGCTTTTTCTGACAGAACATAAGACTTATTAAACATGACTGTTGTGTTCAATGTCTAAATAGGATGTTGCTCCAAATCCCAATCTACTTGAGCAGACATACAGTAAAATGCCATGGGTAATGCCTCATTATATCATTAAGAATAATGATAATAAACAGTGATAGTGAATCTCTTGGCCTCTTTTATATTAAAAGAAATTAAAGCGTAATGTCTCACACTACAGAAAAATAAACAGTAGTTGAAAAGAGGTTAAGAGGGGTATACAATATAATGAAAAAGATTAATTATGGAGAGATATCACACACCAATTATTTCATATATAACAGTAATGTTCTGTTACATTATAAATACAGCTTTCACTCATATTCCTACCTTTGATGGCCAAATAATATGCAAAGCATCTTAGAAATGGTCCTGCATATTGGGAATTTTTTGCCAACAAAACTGAAGAATGCTAGATAAAGCTTCCTTTCTTTCAGCCAGGCATTGTCTTTCAGCATGCATTGGTCTTTCTGCTTGTTCTTTCTCCCCCAGAAATATTTCTGTTCCTTCAAGATCCTCCTGTCTTCATCCTCTGCTGCTTCTACATGGCTTGTAAAAATTTCTCAGTTTTTGCTCTGCCTTTGCCCGGACTCCACCAACTCTCTCTAACTCAAGAGAGAGATTCCTTCCTATTCTCCTTCTTATACCTCAGAATCCTCCCAACCTTTGAATTCTATGGCCAGCACAAATTTTCCCAGTTAGATGCTCCATCACAATTGCTTGCCTGTGTTTCTAGCATATATCTTCTGGCCTGACAAACACCAGCCTCATAGGCTGGCAGCATAAAGAAGCTTCCCTAGTGCTTGAGATAAAGAAGCAAGAAGATCTATTTCTTTTGCTGCCTTAATACCTCAGTAGAAATATACATGAAGTGCAAAAGTAGTGGAAAAAAGTGGTATGGGAAGCAGGAATTCACTTGCCTTTACAGAGATGACCAAGCAAGAAGAAAAATGATGAGTTGAAGACAACATTGCTGTAACAAGGGATGATGATTCTGAGTTTTCAATTATCAACCTGGAAGGAGCCATGACTGTTGTCAGCTTTGAGTTGTTTCTAAAGAGCGGCTGCAGCTGTAAAAAGACAAATCCTGTTTGCCAAGATGCAGGCTTGCTCATGGCTGTAAGAATAACAAAGGACAGTGGATTATGGAAAATGAGAAGAGTCCTAAAGCAAATTCTAGCAGTGATAGAAGGTAAAAAAAAGAGGACTGCTTGGGTTCTAGCCTGCATAGTTCTAGCTGCCTCTCTGGTCATCTTTATCCTTTCCCTGTCATGCAAATTTTTCGCTGTCCAGTCTTGCACCCTCCACAAAATTCAGGGTTGTGTTCAGGCTGAATCTTTAAATCCACTCAGCATTCAGAATATATTAGATTGGGTTTTTCACCAAATTGTTGTCCTTGTTTAAGTTTTCAAAACAAATTGACTTGAAAGCAAATATCTATCTACATTCTTTGGATGTCTGAAGGCCTCACAAATGTCAGCCTAGCACCAAGGGTAATGAATATACAATGATTACGTTGCCAGATTTATTTATTTTATCAGATTATTTTTCTTCCTTATCTCCACCCCTATTTCGTTTTGACATCTGAATGTGTTTGGCATTAGGGTGATCCTAAAAAAACCAAAACCCCAACAAACAGCTTGGCTAAAATTGATTGAACTGTTTCTGAGAAAACAAGAACTGACTTGAACTTTTTTTAAATTAAAAAATATGGCATTTACCTGAAGCTTATCCAGCTCTTTTGGAATTTTTCCCATCTGTGCTGCAGGTACAATTTCCCTGTTAGTTTTAGCTTTTCTCTTGCTAATGCTTGAAGATGAGCATGCATGCATTGCTAGTAAGTAGGTCTCAGCTAGCAGCTGCATAAATAATATAAAGACTGAAAATAGGTTACTGGAAAATACAAAAGCACTAAGAGATTTGAAATGCTGTCAAACACAAAAGGTGTTTTGGGAAATTATTAAAAATGCTGTCCTCTTATGACCTTAATTTTCGTATTTTTTATATGTGTGTATAATAAAACAGCATGATTCATTAAATACATAGTTTGGCATTTGGGTTCACCGTATGTTTTTGAAAATGAAAATGATGGAGATTCCACCTCAACTTTTTTTTTTTTCTTGTAATGTACTTTGAACAGAACATTACAGATGGTGCTCCTTGATTGCTCACAAAATTTCAGGTTTGTAGTTTTCTGAATAATTCTCTTAAGTTATCTAATGGATTTCAAGACTTTTTGTCAGTGAAGACAGTTTCCCAGCTGAAACCAGGACACTGTGGAAAGTATTCTCAAATTAATCAGATTTTGCATCAATACAATCATAGAATCATAGAATGGTTTGGGTTGGAAAGGACCTTAAAGATCATCAGGTTCCAACCCCCCTGCCATGGGCAGGGACACCNTTAAAATTTGCAGCCACTCCAGAGGGGAACCTTAGCTTATAGCGTCACTGTTCATCAGATCTGTGTAAAATCTAGTGCCATTTGTTTCTACGATAGTTTCTACCTGCCTTATTAAAATGCTTCTTCCAATTAGGATAACCAAGAATTACCTGACTCTAATTAGTTTTGGAATTTCCAGTATAAATATATCCTAAACATTTCTAGTGCCCAGAAATTTGCATAGATTCCACTTCCCCACAACTAACACAGAAGTTCTCTATTCCTCTTTGCCTTTTCTGTTTTTTTCTACTCTTGTAATTTAATACGCAGCAGTAGATGGGTATAATCCCTGCTTTGTACCATACTCTGTCTTGACGCTTGCTACATGCTCTGCTTTCTTGGCCTATGCCCAGCGGACCAATACTGGTGATGATAACTTCTCCTGGGCACACCGTGAAAGAAAGGTCTATGGTTTATTCACAAGGGAATCAAAACATTCTGAACATTCTGTTCACTATTTGTCATCAACTTTTTGTCCCTCTCTAAAATAGATAGTTTTTACCAAGTTCTCCCATCATCACTATCATCTGACCTGCACCGTTGGGACTAGCAGGGAAACCTTCAGGCAGATGGCTTTCTGATTTGCTCGGGTCTTTTTCCTCTGTACCAGTGAAGCCTACTCAAAAGACTCCTCATCAAAATAATGCTGTAAATAAATTACCAAGCTAAAATGACTGGCTTCACAAGATAGGTGGTAATGGTGTTATACATTTATTGTATGATAAGTTTGCCTGCTATGTGAAATCTCTTGCTGACTAATTAAGGTGCTTTTGAAAACATTTCCTTTACACTCATCAAGCCTCAGATTCATCTGTTAAATTTGAATTAGACTGTAGAGAGAATTCTACATGTCAATTTATAGTTTCTCCTCAACACAGCAATTCATCATATCATTTTGTATTTTGACATCAGAGAACTTTTTTATTGTTTTCAGGCACCTTTCTATGCACATTACAATACAGGCTCTTACTGATTATTAGTGACATACCCTTGGATGCTGCTGTTATTTCCACTACCTACTCTTGAAGCCAAATAAGTTATTTAGAAGCCCTGGGGATTGTGACATTAATTAAAATATTAAACAGTCTAGATCTGTCAAAGTGCTTGATCCTGTAATCTTTCCCAGGTGAGCCATTCTTATTTATATGGTTAAACTAAATGTAAAGAAAGGATACTACATTTACAAAGCTGTGAGCAATACACACGTATATTTCTTTTAAAAGAGAAAAACACATGAATCACAAAACATATGGTATTCTTTCCTCATCTGTCGTTCACTAGATTGTGCTTGTAATGTTAAAACTTTATGCACCAGTTCTTCAGCTTCAAAGAACTAGAGATTTTTAAGGCCCTCTGTATTAGAATAGTCACAAAGGATGTTTTACAACTATGCTTGTGTGTTCTAACTTTGGGAACTCTGGCATTTATCAATAGTTCAGAGGGTGAACATCTCCTGTCTTATTTGAAGTTATACTGTTTCCATGAGTCTTATTTTTCTGAAGCTTCTGTCCAGCTGGAGCAATATCCACTTTTCAGGTGAAAAAGTATTATTAGAAAAGTACTGTTAAGATTTAAGGCATCTTTCTATGTTATTTTATAGTTGGAAATAGGAAGAACCATTCACTATACACTGCATTATGATAAACGCTCAATGAAACAATGGGTAATTTATTGGATTGGTCGCAAATCTGAAAGTTTGTTGGGACAGATAAGGAGATTTTTCAGATTTGAATTTATCAAATATGGCCAATAAAGTTTAGCTGTCAAAAATTCCTAACTGATACAATACNAGGATTTATTCAACTACAACACACCAAACCCTATATGTCCTTTGCCTCTTTTTTTTTTTTTTTTTACCAGATGGCAGTCACAACTGCTTTTTCATCCACTTGTTCTCTATTTATATATTTCAAACTGATTTTTAAATGGATCTCATTGTCTAGTGTGATAATTTAAGACATTCATATCAAAGACATTTCCCCACTCGTGTTTTAAACAAATAGAAAGAAAACATTCTCCCTTATCTAATACATTATACTCTTTTTCTCTGTAATTCTGTGGGATAGATTTTGCAGGAAGTTATCCTTAGAGATACATAGGCTGGAAATTAAGAACAGAAGTGATCAAGTCAACTCTCAAGTTCATATTTTCACCTCTAGGGGCAGGAATGTTAACCAAGCAGACCTAGCCAGACAGATGAGATATGCTGAAGAAAAAGGATGCACCTCTGTAGCATTATACTTAGACTCACAGAGTAATTTGGGTTGGAAGAGCACAACCTCATGCTCAAAGCTGGGTCAGCTTCAAAGTTAAATCTGGTTCCTGAGGAACTCATCCAGATGAGTTTCAAAAATCTCAAAAAAACCCAACTCCACAACTTCTCTGAGCAGCCTGTTCCAGTGCTAAATCACTTTGCTAAACAGCCTAGCCAGGCCCTCGCTAATACAGCCTTCATCACCGCAAATGCACAACGGCTGACTCGTTCAGCTTGCTCCTCAGGAGCCCGGGTGATTTCTGCATAGATGCTATCTAGCCACTTGGTTTCCTGTTCTGTCTCCCCTCCACTCCCCATTTCTCCCTTCCTTTCCCCATAACATTTCCCTCAGGTATGGTTTTTTTTTTTTTTTTTTTTTTAAGGGAGTGCCAGCTGGTTCTGTAAATATAAACTCATCATGTGTATTTTCTCTCTGCTACAAAACTTCCTGTGAGCCTGTGTGCTTGTGAAGGACTGCAAGGCCTATGCTTCTAGTTTTTTCTTTGTGAATCCTCCATAAGCTGCTGATCTGAAGGAGCTCAGACACCTCCTTGAAGATGTCATGAGCCTTCATGTCCTTATGAAGAAGAAATACATACAATTTCAGCGGGTGTAAAATTTATTTTTAATTTGAGATATAAGAACTATTTATTTAGATTCTAGAAATGGTTTATTCTCTCACAATTCACCTTGTTTGTATTTTGTATATCTATGTTCTAAAAGTGTTTTGGAGATTCATCTTATCAACTACGTAGGAAATACAGTCAGCGTAACACTAAGACCTTCAAAATAGATTTACTTATGGACAGTAAAATGGGGCTTGTGAAACCGTTACAGGAATAAGAGAGTTCCATGTTGCAGCAGTAGAAAAGGAGCAGAAAGATATTGAACTAATTGTATGATAAGTTATTAAAAGAACTGCTATGGTGACAGATGGAAATAAACACTGCTGCATGAATAATAATCATGTTTTTCCCTACCCAAAGATCAGCTCTAGACATTCTGTCTGAATTAATTTTCCTTTAAATTAAGAGAAAAAAACTAAACTGAAAACAAAAGAATTAATGAAGGCCTTGCATGTGCCTCCTCTGTAATGTGCTGTATGAACTTTCCCTCAAAAATGGAGGCTATCCTTGTGTACAAAGCATTTAGAAATGTACATGTATATGACATAAAAAGCAGAGTGAAATAACATACTTCATTATATCAGTAAGAATTGAAAGAATAATTACAGCTAAAAAAAAACCCTACAAAAAAAAATCAAACAAAAACCCTCCCCAAAACCTGTCCAAAAACTGATTCCTCACAAGAAATTAATTACAAGAAACAGAAGTACATTCTGCATAGAAATGATGGTTGAATGAAAATAGAAGCCACATACTGATACCTTTATGTACACTAATACTCCACCTCTGTATAAATAAACAACCCTTGTTCTCTTATTCTCTTCCTCTCTTACCTGTTTCTTCAAATCAAATGAAGATTTTCAGGACAGTCAGTGTGGTTTTCTTGGCATTTGTACAGTGTGTGAACTCTCAAAGTCTGAGATGTGTAGTGCACTGTCTGAACACAAATAAGAACTGAAGTAGTAAACAAGCTAACAAAGTAGGGGGGTAATTCTGTAATTTTTGCATAAATGTAATTCACATTGATTTTGAAATAAGTTCTTCCAAACAGTGATGAAAACAGGATTAGGCGGGTGGTACTTCAAATCTTCTCTGTGTCAGCTCTTTTGTTTTCCAGCTGCCAAGGTTTATGTGTTGCTTATTTCAAAGTAGGAAAATTTTATTTTCCATTTTGTAAAAGACTAAGCTTATTCTTTGGCCTAAATATATAATGAGTTCTAAAATAGAAACGCCCCTCAGACTTTGGCTATCAGAGCCGTGCACTAATCTTGTTTGTATTCTTAGATGGTTCAACTCTGATTTGTTGTATTATGCCTTTAAGTCTGTGAGGTTAAACAGCTGAAACTATTATATCAGTTTCTGAATTGAGTAAAGCCAGTCCTATTGCAAAACCCAGGTATCTAATGTACCCAGAGGTCTGAAACAATTCTATGTCTTTGCTAAGTAATTAGCATGATTTTTCCTAAGCATATGGCAGGTGTACTTGTAAACTTACCCTAAGATGGCCTTCTTATTGCCGGGTTCTGAACTGAGCTGCAATTTCATCTACATCTATTATTTTTGTATGATAGCCATTACAATGACGTTCATATTTTACCATTACCTATGACAATATCAGTTATTTGAGTTTGCTCTGAAAATTTTGTCTCAGGTATTCAGTTATACCTTGCAGTTAGCTGTGGGTGTGTACTCAAACAGATTTAAGTTGGACAGAACAGTTTTCTGGAAGCACAACCAATGTAAATGCTGATCAGTCTGTCGGGGGTAGAAGTTCACATGGGCTCCACTTTCAGTGTCAGTATGGCAAGATTTCAGAGATATGGCTGAAGAACACTCATGTATTAGAAATCGAGATGAGAATACCTCTGGGGACAGACGAAACGAGAACTGAATCCAGTATGTGTAACTGACTCTTGGGAGAAATTTAGCACTGTGCTGAATGCCAGCTGGGACCTGGGCACTAAAAGGTGAGAATTAGGCGTTGAATAGATATACGTTGCTTGTTCATCTTGCACAGGTCTTCCTCTCTAATGCAAGTTTCATCCAGAAGCAACATGAAATTCTCACACTGCTTTTGTGTATTGCAAGGTTCAAATGTTGAGTTTGTTACTCAGTAGCTTTTACTTCAGTGAGCTTTTTGGAAGAAAGAAGCAAGCTGTCTTCAGCAAGATTCAGTTAAGCAGTCCAA
The DNA here is from genome assembly GCA_013400615.1 of Syrrhaptes paradoxus. Lineage (NCBI taxonomy): Eukaryota > Metazoa > Chordata > Aves > Pterocliformes > Pteroclidae > Syrrhaptes > Syrrhaptes paradoxus. The sequence continues at coordinate 65,942 of VZTO01019056.1, forward strand.
CAGAGCTTTGTGGGTAAATTTTGTAGACAGACATGCTAGTGATGTAACTTTGAGAAATCAAGAGCCATTCTATGATTCTATGGATATATTCCGAGAGTCCACAGCCCATAACAGGAAAGTAGATAGGCTACATAGTGCTGAAGTCATTCTGTGCACCAGGGCAAAGAGTATTTTTTATTCACATACTAGGACAGCAAAAGAATATGTTAAGTATATCCTTTTACAAAAATCTTACTTAGTCTGACAAACGGATAAATAACTATTATAAATCGATATGTAATCACATTGCAGCCATTTCAGGCAACTCAGAAAGAATATAAAAAAATATTAGCCACTTCAAGCTAATAACAGTTTTGAAGACCAACTTTGTGGAAATAGGGTGAACTATATTCCAAAATATGATCTAAATTGTATAACGAAAACAAAATCCATTTCATGAATTTAACAATTAATTAACTCATCTTTCTTTCTAACTATGATATATCATTAATTTTAATTTAAGTATTTCTTCTCATTAACTGATGTCCATACGTATCGTATGACTGTTCACAGGATTTTGGACAAGAGTATTTAACTGGTTTTCAGATGTGGTGCAGAAGACCACAGTGTTGCATACATTCTACATGTAATCAACGCAAAATACAAAACTAAATAACTAAGAATGCCCTGTACTAGAGAATGTTTTTGATCAGATAAAAGATATTAGATTTATAATGTGTAAGTTGTCTATAAAATAGTTAAAATTGAATGGCATTTGCTAATATGTTGCATAAATACTGAACTTGAATGGATTTTTTTTAACTCTTCTTAATTTTACAATTAAATCTCCTTGAAGGAATGTCCAGCTTCTGTACTTAGAAAGCATAAAATGTACCATGCCTGCAATGTTTTTTATCTCCCTGAATGACAAATACTATCACCCACATTAAGGTGTAAAGCTGTTCTGCTACTTGACAAAGTAAACCAGTATCACTGTGTCCTAATAGTTTCCTCTGAAGACTGATGAGAAAGTCCATTTTTTCGAAAGTGAAGCTGGGGAACTATGTGTGCAATTTTTGGAAGGAGGGTAAAATATCCTGTAAATAGTTGGTGCAGTAGAGGGCTATGTCAGTTGTCATAGCAGATTTTGAAATGTAGGGCTCTTCTGTCTGGCCCTGCTCATTAAAGAAATTAGGTAGCCTTAAAAATACAGAAAGATTTTAAAAAATGGTTTATGTGGTCATAGTGATTTCCTTAGGAACTGTTGTTATATTTGCCCGTTAAAATCTCAAGGTTTTTTTTTTTTCCTTATGTCCAAGACATCATATATTGTAGTCATATGGTTCAGGGCTGGGTACAGGAGTTGCACCTGAGCAAGTCAACAAGGGGAGAAAAAAACTCTAATACTAAGCTGCTGCTGTGGGATGTACCTTCTAGTGAGACTTCAATGAGCACAGGGTCCTGCTCAGAAGCACAAACTCTTTTGTAGTTTAGTGAAGTACCATGGCTTCTCTAGAGAGATTAGAAATTAAGATATCGTAGACGAGTTGGGTCACTTACATCTGGTACATTTGGTTGCAGAGCAGGGGAGTTCTACACATGAGTGCTGCACAAGGCTAGATGGAGTGGGACATGACCGCCTCCCTGGATCTCTCTTTAGCAAATCTATAGCTCTCATTAAGTTCCTTATTTTTTGAAACCTCTTCACTGGAGAGACCAAAATCTTTATTTTCTTCAAATATATGAGACTGACAGTACTGGCCTAATAACCACTTTCCCCAAAATCTTCCTGTATGTGATCTATTCCTAGCTGCTTATAATTTTTCATAATCATCTTAACTGTTAATGATTTTACTATTAGTCACTTAAGTAGTGAGAATCCTCCTTATCCTAGATTTTCACAACTATTTAGAGGAAGATTCCAAACAGCAGTCATTTCCTAGAATAAATCAAGGGGAAAAGTACATATTTTTCTCCTTCTAAAGTGCATGAAATAACCTTTATTTGAGATGCTGGAATGAACCAGGAATTAAGGCAAGGACTGAGAATTTCACAGAAACTATACTTTTTGACATAGATATGCTTTTGTCCTCCCTCTGAAAATCCTCCTGATTCTGGCTTAGTCATAAACCCTTGAAGCATTCTATCAGGTTTAAATATTTGAGTACATCTTAATCTAGAAATAAAATTCTTGAATCTAGACATGAACTAAACCTGTGCTGATTCTGGCACCATGTCTCTCTGTGACGACCATACTACGATCCACACAAAATGACTGTTTATGCACAAGCCGGTACACTCCAGACTGAGATGAGCACACCTTCTCTGTACTGACTGCAGCCATCTTCCTTTTGTGATATTTTTGGTTGAGATATAGCACCTACTATCCTCATGAAAAATCGGGGAGAAAATACTGGATGTAAAATTGTTTGAAAAGAAAGCAGCAGCTGGAGTAAGTGGGAGAACTGTGGACTGGAAAAGGAAATGTGATGGGTTTAGAAGAAAAGGAGAGCTGAGAATAAGAGATGGGGTGGGAAGTGGTCCACAGAAAATTGTACATCTAAGTCATTGTTTCTTACTTAATGGATACAATATTCTGTCAAAGTTTTTAATCACAAATCACATGATTTTGTTCTTTGCCTTTATTTGAAGCGTGAAAGTGACACTGGTTCCTCTTTCTTGTTATGCTGTATGTGGGTATTGGTCAAATTCAGTATGAAGTGTTGAAAAGAAGTTCTGAGCTTACTGATATTAAATGCGAGTTGCTGTCTTATTGCAGTTATTAGTATAACTTGTTCTTTGAAATTTTTGAGGTTGTTGGGGCTGAAGTAAAGCCTTTACTTCTGTGGCAGATGAAAGAAGTTGGACTGAAACATTGTTCCAACATACAGGATTTAAATCCTAATTATTAGTGGACATCTAATTTGTATTTAGTACAATATACACTTTAAAAATGAAATATTTAAAATAATGTCATTTGCTTATGTCTGTCAGGACTTCATGTCCCATGTGCTTTCCCCTAGAACAAATGATGCAACAGCTTTACGTACAGTAAGCTGCAAAGGACAATGCAATCAGCCTTGTATGTATTACTGCCCTTCGGAGCCTGAAAATCTGGAAGTTTGTTTTACATTAAGAACATCAGTCTTATCTTCTTCCAAGGACTTGTTAGAAATTGGAGAACTGGCAAAACGTGACACTGAACAATTGTGAGAGTGACATAGGAACAATTAAACAAAGGAATTTTTAGTTGCAACATGTATTGTTTGGCCAGAGGAAGAGGTTGTCACTTGTATCGTGTAGAGAGTAAGCAAATTTTGTAAGAAGTCCTCCAGCAAAATCAAAGATCAGGAGGCAGAAACACAAGGATCTTTTTTCTTTTTTTTTTCTCAACTTTTTGTCTTTGACTCACAAAACTCCCCCCCCCAAAAAAAACAGAAAAAGAGCAATTTAAAATGCAGATTATAGATAAAGAATACAGCTTTCTGTTCTTGTTTTGTATATTAACAGCCTTCTAGGCTTTGGCAAGAGTAATCCTGAGTTTTGAAGTCATATTTTAGCAGAAAAATAAATAAATCCAAAATAACCCCAAGCACCTAATCTTTCAAAGCAAGATGAGGGATATAGCTGTGATGGTTCGTTATTTTAAAATCCCTTCCATCTGAGGTGGTTCAAATCCATGACTTTCAAGTGGACACAGAAAGTACAGAGTGGTTCTCTCTTTCCCTTCAATCCTGAGGTCTAGTTGTCCAGCTTTATCAATGTAAAGACCAAAAGATAAAGAGCATTTGCTACATATACTGAAAAAAATTATCAGCACAGAGCCCATCTCTTTGTCTGCCAACAGATTGACCTGAATTTTGCAGAGCTGTCCTATGTGCCTCTGGAATTCAGCAAAAATAACAGCAATTAATATTTCTTCTGCCATATGCCACCTTACAGGAAAAGAATATTTTATTATTACCTTGTTTAAAATTAGGTTTTTAAATTTATGATCTTTTAGAAAATAAAAACATTTCTCGTGGCTGGCAGGAGATGCATAAACAAATGTATGAAGACCAGTTGCATTCAGATTTAAGACTTGGTAACTCAGATAATTATGCAGAACTAATTAATTCAAAATCTGTTTATCAACAGTAGTCTGTAGCTCCAGCATTTCATCCCGGAGGCATTAACAAAGGCTTATCACCTGCTTTCTTGTCGTGTTTTATCTTAAAAGCAAATCAATAGGCAGAGTATGGAAAAAATGCCATTCCCACAACTAACAGTTTACAGAACTTGCAAGAACTTTTACTATCTGTTATCAATTAATTTTCCTGGCTTAAACGAAAATAAATTCTAAATGGCAATGGGATGTGTTGTAACATCAGCATTTCTACTTCTAATACATAGAAAAGCTATGTGAGAAGGAAACTTGAAATACAAAGAAATATTTAAGGAATTTAAATAATTGTTTAAGTATTAGTCTGTTATTCTTAGCAAAATATTTACTGTATGGTTCTTGTTCAGTGTTGCGAATGGAATAAATCTACCTGCTGAAGAACTGTGCTGATGCTATTGTTTTTATTACTCTGTCATTTCTGCTTCACATTCTGTTTTTTATATTTTTTTTCTCCTGCTGTGATTTGAGGCCCAGGTTTTCATTCCCAATTACTTCTACTTCAGTAGAAATGTTAACTGACAAAAGCAGAGGTATACAAAGTGCTTCCCATTAGTGTTTTTTCATGTTTTTCTCCAAGTTTGTAGTATATTTTAATATGGGAATAGCTTGATGTCTGGTATTTAGTCTGTGAGGTCTCAAACATTGATCTAAGAAAATGCAGTTCTGCACCTGAGAGGTTTGTATTTCTGTTCATCAATATACCTAAAGCATTATTATATGAAAAAATACATAAATCCATAGTTTTATAGATCTAAGCTGCAGAATACCAAAGTAAGCTGACTTCAAGATGTGCTTGTGGAGTCTCTTCCCAAAACCCAGTTCCTAGTGTCTTTCTAAAGGCTAAATTCTCATTGAACCCATAGCTGTAGGTACATAAGTACAATAGTTTCTTACAGAATCCATAGATAAAATCCTGTTCCAAATTAAATCAGTTACATACAGTGATTCCAGCATGACTCAGATACCTGCAAAAGGTGACTGCTATGATGCTGCAGATATTCATAGGCTCTATTTACATACTTGTGAAATTAGCCATATATATAAATGTTGACAAGATTTGCACCACTGTCACGAGGGTATTATTGTGCTACTGATTTTTTTTTTTTACCAAACCTTTCACTACTTTTTACACCTGTTGGTAGCTGCTTGTTAGTAACTCATTTCCTTTTTTGGAATATGCTTCCTCTCTAGAGATTAGTGTTTATGTATGTTTATTAAGAAAACTGTGCGCTGAGGTACATTTCTATTAATTTTGCCAAATCATATTTTAAAAAAGTTTTGGAATAAAATGTAGTTGTTTCAACAACTTTTGTTGTTTCAAACAGTTATTGATCAGTAGCAGAGAATAAAGTCCAGTTCAAGGATACTGAAATACAGACTAGCTGGATTTTATTGCAGGTACGAAGCACATTCCCTTTTCCAGATAAACTGTATTTGTTTATATATTAGTCATACCTTTAAAAGTTATGGAACAAAGCATAGAAAGAGTTATGCACTGTGCTCAGTGTAGCAAGACATACAATAAATTCAGCAACAAAGATATTAGGTAGTTCCAAAAGCACACATTGTGTTGCCTGCTCACAAGAAGCTATAGGTAAAGAGAAGTGACAGTCAAGGGTTAAATTACAAAATTTTGCAATTTATTTCTTATAATTTATGAGATTGTAAAATGTCAGAAAGTGGATTTTTTTTTTTTACTATCAGTATAAAACTGAACATACTGTGAGACATAAGGTAGCAGGTGTCTTGGCTCTAAACTATCAAGTCTGTGGGCATTCTGTTATAACAGGTGCTCCAAAAATTTGAACAGATTTTAACAAGAGCTGTATGGGCTTTTTAATTAGCCTGGTTACTCAGCATGTGGAGAAAGCACTAGGTATGTGCTTAAAACATCATTGTATCTTGCAAACAAATGTTTCACATACCCATAGTCATTCTTTTGGTTGTTATCTTATTCCTTTCTATCTCATACTAGATAGAAATTCCTTTCTATCTCATATTAGGATTTGATCCTTGTCTTCATTCCTCTTACAATACATGCTACCTGAAAAGAATCATCATGCTAAAAAAAAGTGTTGAATAACATATATTCCGTTCTTTGGAAGGAAGCATTTAGAAACTTGGATTTACCTGATACTTAGCTGTGATTTTACTTGGCATTATGTAACTATGAGAAGGCATGCAGCAAAGAAATTCTCTGCTCCAAATCTCTCGGTTTTAACTACAGAGTGTCTTCTCTTCGCTTCCAGTCATGCTTTTTCCATTATCGTTAAACACATAAGATTTTTTAGAAGAGATGATGCAATAAACTGCAAAATCAAAATGAAATAATTAAAAATTTTTGATTTTACATTCAATATGATTGATTAGATGATTTGATAGACACATGATTTTAGAAATTAATATAAATGCATGACTACAGCATGTAACATGAAAATAATGTGATTTAAATTAATTTGTGTTATAATGTTGGTTTGAAAAGAATAAAACCAAAGAATAAGTCACACTACAGGGGGGAGAGAAAAGGAACAAACTGATGGCTTATGTAAGATTTTTGTGCAAACTGTCCTGTGGTGAAAATTAAGATTTTAATTTATAAATAGTTTTATTTTCACATAAAAATTATTTTACTAGCCGTGTCTGTTATACTGTCACAAGTATCTGCTGTCAGTATTCATCTAGAGATCTTTGCATCTATAATGATTTTGTTGCTGTACAGTTTAATATTGCACATCTTAAATTACAGAGATCAGTCTTTTTAACTTAGTAGAGGTTGTTGAGATATTATGTGGAGGATTTCACACTTGAAGCATTCCTGTCAAAATATCTTTAATCATTTGGTCTAAGATTAAAAATATCGAGACACATTTTGATCCGTATAAAATGCACACATTAAAAAGTGTGCTTAATTTAAAAAATGCTTATATCTGCATTTTTTAAAAGAACTTATCTTATACATAAATTCATGTAAGAAATGTACATTTTATGATTTCACTGTGAATTCATTCTCTTTCCTTATGCTGTTATTTATTTGTTACAAACCAAGACGTGCTCAGCAGTAAGAAACACAAGAATAGTCATTTTATTGCCTGAAGTAATAATTATTACCAGACTTACTGTATTTTTAAAAATATAGAAATCTCAACCAATTTATGAGCTTGATGGAGGACAAAGATGGGGACACATTTATGCAGTGAAGGCAGTACTTGTTACCGTAGATGCTAGTTAGCAGAGGTAACAATAATGGTGAAAACACGGCAGAGCAAGCGTTAGTATGTGTTGGCCACCCAAAATCCCCACAGATGTTGTAATTTGTTTTCTGCTGGAGGACAGGACCCTTGCCATTGCACTTCTGTTAGGTAACACGATGGCAAAAGCAGATTATAGCAGTGCATATTTCCGTCACAACTGAGACTGTGACTTGAGCGTCAGTTGCCTTGGGCCCCAATGCCAGCTCCATTTCTGACCCCACCAATTACCAACACTTGCTCCTGCTCCTGCTCCTGTGCTACACACACCCCCATCTCCCCGTCCTGCCAATGCAGGTGACTGTGGATTGTGTTAGAAGGCATATTTGCCTCTTTTAGAAAGTGGATATGTTAAACCAACAATGCTGCTGAAAATAATGTATTATCACTGTGCTGTGAAAATATAACCTACATACAAATTAAGTCTGCTGGGAGCCAGCAGCAAATATGAAAACAATTGAGTGGACTATGAAATGACAGATACAGAGAAGATTACTGTGTCAGGGAGACTTTGAAGTGGTGATAACTTTGAAAATGTAGGCTTCCTCTTTATTACCATAATTTTTCCCTCTAGTAAGTGCCTTCATTTTAATCTTCCAAGGGCTAGGGAACAGTGACCACTTTAGGATAGAAGTATCACCCCTGGCAGAGGATGATTTGCATTACTGAAGTGCCACGTGGGAAAGTCTGTAATGAGATTCAGGTAGTAATGGATGGAAAATGCAGCAAGTGAAACTGTAGGAGGATGGCAATCTGAAGTTAGAAATCATTACAGTAATAGTAAGTAAGAGGAGTTATGAGAGGAAAGCATATGGAATTGCAGCGACCTATTTCCAAATTTGATAGGGCTGGTCATTTGATAGAACAAGCCATTCTTTTTACATCTGGAGTTACAAACAAGAGGCCTATTTGTCAAGACTGAGCTATCACAGAATGGCCTGGGCTGAAAAGGACTTCAAAGATCATCTCGTTTCAACCTCCCTGCTGTGGGCAGGGCTGCCAGCCACTAGAGCAGCTGCCCAGGGCCCCATCCAGCTATGGCTTAATGCAAGTGTGGAAGCTCTGGTTGGATTGATTGGATGGTACATCAAGATAGATGCTAAGTACAAGTGATAAAGTAAAATGTTGTTGGAAGGTGATAAATGTATTTTTTAACATTTCTAATTGCTGTCTTATGTTAAGATTGCTTTTGTATGATACAGATATTTGTACTAGATATAAATATAGGAAATTGGCCATGCAGATTCAAGCCAGCACTGAGGATTGAATCTGTGAGGCAAGATTTGAAAAAGGTTTAAGCTTTCATAAGTTTGCCTATGGAATATCGATGGCAGATATGGTTTTGTAATAAAAGGCATGAAGCTGTGCGCTCCATCTAGATAGCTAGAAATCTAACTAATCTGTTTGCCAAAATATATTCTGTGTTTGGCAATTCCATTAATTAATATTAAAAATATTACAGCTGTAAAACTTGTGAGGATTTAGGACCCAGTCATGAAAATAATTACAATCCTTAGTGATATTAATAGTTCCATTAGTTTATGTAAGCACAGGAGAGCAATATGGGATTAAATTAAGGCATTCATTTAAATATTTGCAAGTTTACAGTATTTGAAGCAGCTCTTGAAAATATTACTAAAAATCATCTGGTCGGCTAAGAAGATGCCATTTTCAAAGAAAAATTAATAAATCCATAGATCACTAGAAGAGATATTAAATGATGTGTTCCACAATCATCACTGTTTATTTCCCACTGAATTTCTCCATCCCACTGACTAGTCATTTTCAGGGACATGTAATATAGACTTCCTAAAATGTGCCCAATTTTGGAAAATTTTGGCCTGAAAACAACTCTTAAGGAAAAAGTTGTGATTGTGAAGAGCAGAAAAAAAAAGGAAAATGAAGAGTTAAGACACTAATTACAGTTTTTTTTTTCATTTTTTTAACATTTAGTTTGGCAGTTCTCACTCTTTTATTGTACAGTGTCCGAGGTCAATTAGGATTCAGCTGATCTTGGAGTCAGTTGACAATGCTGTTTATAATTAGATAGAGGAAAGGGAAAAGGTTGGTGTTTCCTCTCTTCCTCATGAGGGCTGGCTGACTTAGCCAATTTTATTGCTATCTTAAAGGCATTTTAAAAGGTCATGTGACTGTTTCCTAAATGAATTGTTTTGCAAAATGCTGTTGTCTTTTTAAGGATGCTCCGTTGTCAGGATGGATAAGCATTCTCATTAAAATTTTGAAGTATGTAGTTCATCACTTTGATAGACAAAGAGAAGCATGGGAAGTATTTTACCTTTCACACTCCAACCCATGGACTGCAAGGATTCAGATTTTAAATAACTGTATTGTTTTGCAGAACCTGAACTAAAGGGGTCACAAAATCAAACCCAAATTTAGTCTTGAATTTTTATCTTTAGCAGCCACTAAACAGTACTTTCTACAAAGGAATGCAATTGATAGGAATAGTGCTAGACCTTTAAATCTTTGTCTGAAACTGTAATGATTGTTTAATACATATTCCTTATAGCACTAAGATAAGTGCATTGAATTACTGTGTAACGCTATAAGGAAGAGCAGTTGTCAGGTAGAACTGATGTATATTTTAGCAGACTTTAAACTAATTTTTAAAATTTGCTGCAAATACTGCAGTGATACAATAGAAATTGTCTTTATCATTAATATCTTTGTAATTTTAAACACAGTTCTGTTAGTATTGAAGTTATTTGTTTCATGATTAGTGCAGCACTGACTCCACTACTATTAATTTAAGGTGAAATGGATATTAGTTTTCAGAACATTTAGTGCAATGATCTAATAATGTTTTCACTTTGAAAACTGTATTTGGATAATGAACAACGCTTAAACATTTATATAATGTGTATTACATCATACATTACAATAATACTCATAGAAAACAAAAGAAAGCAACACTCTAGTTATGTAATTTGAAATGAATATAGATTGACATTTGAGAGCTCATGAGATAAAAAAGAAAAAAAAACAACAAAAGGGAAAAGAAAGAACTATAAATGAAACACAAGAGGGAAAGTCCCAGCAGTTCTAATTAAAGATATTTCAGCGTTAGAACTACAGCATCCACCCACGTCATTCTTGCATGACATGCAGCAAAAGATCACCAGTTCTGTCTTCCTCGTATAAAAATTTTTTTCTTATAGTTTTTTATCAATAACAGCAAAAGTGAGTTTTTGCATACTCATATTCTTTAATTGTAGAGAAAAACAGTAATTTTAGTAAATCTGCCTGTAACCAAAAAGTGATTGTTAAAGTAACTTTACAGAAACTCTGCCAGCCATGTATTATCCAGTATTTTACTGACTACACTGGTTTCCTTCAGCAAGTAGGAGATAATGGAGCAGCCTGGAGAAGGTGACTAGCTCGTTGTATATGTAAAGAAAGTAAAATGCATGTTTCCTTCATTTCATTCAAGGAGGACAGAAGTGAGAACAAAAAGCCAAGCATATTCATGACAGTGGCAGATGGTGCCAACCTTGCACAGCTATTTTCTTTGATTATTGGCTACTTATTATACTTTTAAAAATGAGAGACAAAGCCAGAAAGCTGTGGTTCTAGAAGAATATAATGAAGTCACACTGACATAGGTCATCGGCTTGAATATGACATACGGATATTTTTTGGGTTTCTACAGAATTTTCCTTGATTTCTCATTCCACTTTATATTTGCTCTAGGAAACTGCATAAACTGAATACAAATCTCATTATGTTCACACCAGTATCAGGCAGAGTTTGATATTAGGTGGAATAAACTTGACTGTGCCGTTTTAGAACACATTTAATTGTCTTTAAGAATTGCCTTTTTCTTTTCAAAGAATGGTGTTAAGTCACAGTAGTCTTTATCTTATCTGTTTAACCACTGTCAAACAGTAAGTGTGGATTTTGATTTTGGAATATCCAGTTCTCAGAACTACATTTACTGTGCTGAATCATATGGAACTTGGCACAGCTTTGAAAAAAATTAAGTCTGGATTCAGAATAGAGGCATTTTTCAAATTGTCTAAATAAACATCAAGAGGTTTTTTAGTACTTTCATTTTTTTCTTTCCTGCTCAGAAGATCCTATTGCATAGTATGGTCACAGTTAGATGCATGTTTAATGAAAACAAAAACTACAGGCAAGTTAGAATGAAAGAGAAAGGAGAGTCTACCAGGCCTATTTATGAATTATTGATTCTTTCAAGCAAGAACAGGTCAGTGGAGAAAGCAACATCTTTTCCACCAAGTGAATGAATCATATTGCCCTTACAAAGGATCTAGAGAATATATAAGAGAGTTTGGGGACCAAACAATGAGACCAAATGAGGTTTTTCCTACCCAGAAATGTGACCAGTCAGTCTCCTCTTAAAGAGTAAATTTCTTTTGCCAGCACTAGAAGAAAATCCAAGCAAATATAGGTGGATGCTGAGATCAGAGAGAGCCTTCACCAACAGAGAAAAAAGTATCATTGTAATTTCCAGAGCAGAGGGAACATTACAAACAAATAAGGTTAGTCTGATAATGAGGTCTGAAGAGATTTTTATTACTAGTGTGGCCGCTTGCATTTATAATTCTTGTGCCTGGAGCGGTGCTTCAATACTGACCACATTATAAACCTGTATCCTCGTGCTGGTGTGGCTGTGTTACAAAGGAGAAACATCAGATCACTCAACCTACAATCCTTGAATACTTGTTTCAAATAATTATTTCAAAATTGGAAAGCTCTGTGAGTTGTTCATGTTTTAGTCTTAACCAGTTGCCGTTTTAGATCACACACGGTCAGGAGAATGAAACAGGGTCTTGGAAGTGATACGGCTTCTTGATAAATGAGAAGCTTATCCCATGCCATGCATCATCTTCCAAAAAATAGCTCTATTGTCATAATTCCAGTTTTAATAATCCGAACTTCCCCTTTACTAGAAGAAATACAGCAACGTGCTTTTAACATGTAACAGAGATCTTTGTGCTACTCCCTTTCCTCAAAGGTTCTTTGAACTACCTCTAACAGATCCTCAATGTACAAACGCTTTCTAGCAAAAAAGAAGTAATCAGGGATTCAGCTTCATATTCTGGGGCTGGGGCTGCACTGAGCTCTGATTTACTGTTGTGTCCCTTTCCTCAACTGTTATCACTTTTAGTTATGAGAAGTCCTACCTTCTTAAAGCAGGAGCATATAGAGGGCATTTTGTTCAACTTGCCCTTGCTGTTCCAGTACTTCATCGTTGTCTTTAGGTGCTTGATAGTCTTTGATGGCACAGGAGAGAGAGTTGGTATGGATCATCTTTACTTTAGAGTCTTAGATATAGTAAAGGAACACATGGCCCAATATACAATAGTTCTGATTCCTGGAGAATCAGAAAAGGTTAGCAGTACCTATTCATTATGTAGCATTCACTATGATACAACATTTTTTTTCATTTAATCTTACCACTATAGCATATTTTATGCAATGCTATTGAACATTAATACATTCCTTTTAAAAATTATTATCCTCCACTAAACCAAT
>VZTO01019057.1:1099-24869 GCA_013400615.1 Syrrhaptes paradoxus
TAGTGAAAAGGTCATTAGACATTTGAAATAGTAATTACCTGCATCTATTCACTCTGCTCTATAACATCCCTAATAATAAAGTTCTCCTTTATCATGCCTCTTAGACATTATCTTTCACAGACATTGTAACAAGGAATGCAAGAACTTTTTTTATTATTATTTTTACATCTTTATACAAATTATTACATAATACTTTGTAGGGGATCATGTTTCTTCTATGAACTTTGTATGAGAAAGTACAATACCTAGGAGCAAAAAAATATTGATAAATATTGTTAGACGTCTCTATAAAGGACTGTTAGTTAAACCCCAGAGCACTGCATTGAGTTAAAATGGTTGTTGCTAACTTCTGTATTTTAGAGATAGAAAGAGGAAGGAAGGGGCCAAAAGACTTCTCCAAGGCAGAGATATCGCACGATGCTCAGGCCATGATCAGTTGTTTCATAAAAATGAGATCAGATTATGAACAACACCAGCACCAGCCTATCTGAGAAGACACTTTGTCTGTGAAAACACACCTAATATCAAGTTTAATCATCCGAGATTGTCAAACCCAAGATTCACTTATAAAAGGTCCCCTCACTGAAGGGATACGGGATGTTTTTTTAAAATTAAAGTCTTTGTACTTCTCATTTCAAATGCCTTTTGCTTTCCCTTCTTTTTTGTACCTTTAGCATAAGCTAAAAATATTTGTAATAGTGATTGCCATGGCAATAAGCTAAGCTCTCAATATTTGAACTATCATCTAATTCTTGACAGTTCAACATTTTGCATCGACTCCAATTTATTTATTGCATCCAGTTTAACACAAGCTCCACACAACACTGAGGTTCATCATGGCTCCACACAGGGCAACACAGGGGGTGGATTTTGATCCAGCTGGGAAAGGAACAAGGACACACAAAGTGTAAGTAGTTTCTTGAAAGCAGCAGTCCTATACTTTAACCTACGGGAACACAGCCAGAAGAGCTTCTGCTTTCAGCCAGGGGACTGAGGAGTGGATGCAGAGGAGCTGCTCTGCATTCTTTGCATAGGCACCTCTACCAATCCTGCTTTGCCTTTTTCTTCAGCATAATGCCTGTTTTACCCACATTTTTGCAGAGGCAGTAAATCCAGTCCTAAGTGAAGAGGCACAAGCCTTTGGAAATAAACTTGAATGTACCTCCGTGCCTTTAGTGAGATATCAAGAAAATGAATTTCCATTGATATAAAAACTGTTATTGATAAGGTATTAGGAGCAATTTTATCCCTCTGCTTTTTTTTTTTTAGTAAAGGAAGCTGATACTTCTCTTCAGATCACTCTGGACTATGGTATATACTTGATTACAGGAAATATAAAAGAAGTGTGAACAAGAAAACTTCCAATGGTTGTTCCTGCTTCACTTGCAATATGAAGGGCAAGAAGACTGATTTTATAAACCCTAGAATATAAAAAGGGACTCAAAATCCAATACACAGCTTTTTGTTGTTGTTTGCATCAATAAATCTACATTTTATTTTCTCTGCAGGGCACAAGTTTATCTTCCAAACAACGCCCATTTTGAAGATACACTTATCAGCACTGCAGTATAATTTTTTTGAGAAGTGCTGCAAGATTTCTGACTCCTATGGAGTAGGAGTAACAGAATAATATAAGACTACAGCTTAAAATTTAAGTACAGTAGAGTATATTTGCCCTCACCTGCTGTAACAGATAGTGCTTTGGTATATAGCCACACTGTTAGAAAATGCATAGCCTTACTCAAATCTGCAAGAAAAATATCAGCATCATGCAGGTGTATATTCATGAGGCATACCAGGTGCAGGCAAATAGGCCTGATTCTGAAACAACACATAGCTAGTCATGGCTGATTTACAGTTTTTCACTGCCTCATAGTTTTGCATCTCTATTTAACTTTCCTCACATCAAAACCCTGGCTCATCATACGGCACATTACTACTAGGACCCATTACCACAGCTTGATTCTTCATTAAGGTATCAATATTCATCCCAGTACTCTGTGCTCCAGAATCCCCAATTAACTTACTGCTTTAATTGTCTGCTGTCACTGACAGATAGGTAAGTGCATGTGCCTAGTCCACAGCAGTAACTGAAGGTACTTGCCTTAATGCAGAATTACAGTACAGATTTAAATGTTCTTGCTTTATGCATAAGAAATGGTCATAAATCACTGCTTCAACACAGTCATCTCCAAATGGTGGGAATTGTTTGTTCGGTTTTTTTTTAATTTTCCAAGTTGTGATTCACACTTGTACTTGCCACTGGCCTCATTTAAAATTTACAATCCTCTCTGCTTTACAATCCCTGTCAATATGCTGAGACTGGTAATACTCACAATAAGTATTTCTCTTAAAATGGAGGGAGTTTTTAAAGCAGTTGTCCACATTTTGAGTACCTGCAAATCTTTTTTATATTTTGATGGACATCCAAAAATGAGGAAAAGGATTGGCATTGACACACTGAAGTTAGAAGGCCGAATTCTCTAAGTTTCCCAGTAAATGTTATTGTTTTACCCAGGCTAAGCCTCACTCTCCATTGCATGCAGAACAAGACCAGCCCAAAATGATGGGGAGCAATGGCATACACCTGCAGGCGGTTAAATGTGACAGTGCCTCCAACCACACGATATTCCTTTTATTCTGTTTTGATTGTTTTATATGAGATCAGAGATTTAAATTGTGCTGAAGTCTATAGTTTAGCTAAGATAAGAATTGACATTTTAATGGCGCATGTGGGGAATTTATACAGACAAGTCATATGACCCTAACGTGATAGCTTAAATGTAGCCCTGAGTAATTCAGCCCAGACCCCAAGGGGTCAGGCAAAATCGTAACTCTCTTTAGTCTTTGAGCCATTAAAATTCAGGTAGACTGTAAAGTTGACAGCTGTTTACTGTAAGGTTACCTCCTGCCTGCCAAATAATAGGGCTGCTATTGGCACCCTTCCACTATCTTAGTTGAAAAAAGACTTTCTTACAGTCAGAACACAGGTAAAATGTTACATTACTCAGGCTGGAGGGGTGTGCATCTTTAAATAGACTTAAGCAACATTGAACTGGTCCATTACCTTACTTCAGTTCTTTTCAAAGTAAATGTTATAACAACATTTGAGTGGAATATAAATGCCAAACTGGAACTCAGCCTAGTAGTACTAGAAGACCCACAAGAACATTAAGAGTAATGGTGCACGCTCTTCCAGGGCCTCCCAGCTCCTGTCTTTCTCAGGATACCCACATTACTGGGCGAAGACGATTAGGCTTCCTGCCTCGCTCCCTTAGCTATAAAAGAAAATAAATACTTTCTCTTTTGTCACAGGGAAAAGAGTCATCATTTTGTATCACCATCTGCCAAGAAGATGCATATTAACAATAAAAAAAGACGAATGTCATGCTGAGGTCAAGAAACAGTGATGAAAAGTCAGCAAAATCCTCTCATTAGAGCCCCGAGCTCTCTTTCCCATAATTTTATACTTCTGTGTTTTACTGTTTCTAAAACCACTCTGAAGAGTGTTGAAAACAATTTGCATTGCACCAGTATTAGCTAAAAACAGGGTGGGGAACACGACGACTCCTCTTCCTTTCTGGCTTCCTAACTCTCCTGTGTGCTTTATACGGCAAACCCGTAAGTTTTCACTCCCTAACACAAAGCTTGTGCACCTCATCAAAGGGGACAGACCCTCCTCATTTTCCTTCGGAGTCAAAAACACATGCTCAAAGGTACAACTTCAAACCACTCAGGACACACGCAAGCAACCAAAATCTTTCTTTTTTCAGCCGCCCTACCTCTAGAAGACTACATAAAAGGGAATAACCCCATGACTATCCCTCTTGCTATACTTTAAAAAAAATAAAGACATATCTATTAATTTCTCTTAAAATTGCATAGTAGGGACCTACCTGCAACAGCAGAGCTGAGCTTCTGGTCCTCATGAGGAGAGCTGCTAGCCCACCACCCATCTGGCTCAGGTGCCCAAGCTTGCAGAAAGGAGGAGACTCAAAACACCTTTCCTTTTAGCATTTTCTGTTAATTAGGTCTAAATAGCTTTTCATGCACCTGCTTTGCTTGGGTCTTAGGTTCTGCGTAAGAGACCCCAGGTCCCAAACTCAGTGTGGGAGTTGGCTGTAGTGAACAGCAACTGCTGCGTGGGTGTTTCAGGAACTGACTGGGCGGCAAGCAGCGTGCTTACTGGTACTTGGAGTTTTTAAGTTATTTGATACTTCTGAAAATCTTATCGAAGTGCTTTGAACAACACCAAATGTCAGCAAGAACGGAATGCTATTAAGATATTCCTTCTGAATGCAAAAAGCCCTTTCCTGAGTGGGTCATTAGGGAAGTGTTTCCTTTTTCAAATGAGCTGCAGAGCGGATATTTGTACAGTCCTATTGTGGAGGCACGAAGCCCAGGCTTAGGGCTAGAGCTAGTGCAGCTCTAACTCTCTGGGCTCCAGAGGAGCTTGCTGAGAGCAGTAGCCCCATGTGCTGCAAGCCATCACATCCCTCTCTGGATTTTCCAGAGAATCTTTCTAGTCTGGGCTGGTACCCTCGTTCTCTTCAGCATCCACCAATGGTCCACTGCCTTATTCCCCAAAAAAGCAATCCACACCCTTTATCAGAATTAGGATCAACTGTAATTACCATTTATTTCACTTGTCTTACTCATTATTATTTACCGCGCCTTCCTTGGCTTCTGTGTTGTTAGTTACTCTGTTTACAGTGACTAAGATGGATGATGAATTCTTTGCAAATGGGGCTGTTCAACAGATGGCTGTTCAGTTCATGCTCTGTTGGATTGATTGTTTGGTCTTTTTATAATTAGACTTTTCTGGTGCTTTGTATTATTTTAATGAATCCTTATTAATTGATGGGGCTAAACAAATACGGCTTTCCTCAAGTGTGACGACTTTAAACAGTTAAGAGCGAGCTTTCTTATACAACAGTAGTTAAAGCCACTTTGGTCTGAAAAAACATCTTCAGACTGTCCTTGTGCTTGTGCAGGAAATTGTTTTGGATGCCATTATTTTTAAATACTTAATTAATTTTCTTCAAACCAAGTTTATTTTCTTCCTCTAATGAGAATTATAAAACCTGTCAGGTCTGAGGCTTCTATCTTTAGTCATTTTTTGAATTATGCAAGTCCAGAATTTAAAATAGAACATATGGAGGCTCCTCGACTCGGTTCAAAAATGGCAGAACTAATTCCATAGAAAGATTTCTCAGAAAAAGCTGACTTTGAAGCCAAGTGGATCATGGAAAATTTTAGCAAAAAGCATATTTTGAGAAGGTATGAGTTGCTTAAAATGCTATGTTGCATCTTAAACTTAACTTTAGGATTTGCTATCAAGAATGCTATAATAACATCATAATTATCTATAATATCAGAGAATTTTCTATTCATCCTACTTAAAGGTAATGCAGTGTGAGTCACTAAAAATTATGAAACTGAATTGCCTTTTTAATTTCAGGATATCACTACCTCAACCTGCATGACCCAGATATACCTAGCTATGAAGCAAGTGTTCTTATATAGATATTCATATACATGATATTTACACAGACCTTTGGAAAAACAAACTCAATAAAATTTAACATCCCCAGTCTTTTGGGTAGTATGGTGCTGGACACTGAGACAAAGTTACCTGTGATGCTTCTCTTCCTATCTGTTATTTCTCTCTCTGATTCTTGGCAGTTTTTCCAACTGACAACTTGGCAGTGGAGGTCTGAATCCAGCAATCTGAGTGGGTGATATCTATCAATCTTGTGCCACACGTATGCAACATTGCTAGGCAACAGGTAGCAGCATGACACCCACATTCTGCAATTTCCTTTTGGTGACTGAGACTTTTACTATATTAATTATACTGAACTTTATTTCATGTATTTCAGGCGTTAACTCCTATGGAAAATATGTTTTAAAAGTCTTTGAGCTAAGATTACTTTCCGTTGCATATTGAATTAACAAATATTGGCGACTGATAAAGTCATCATTCTAACAATTGCTAGATATGAATGTGGTGCATGAAGCCTTATAAAATTGCAGAAAAGTGGGATATCAGATTATTTTGTGTTGAAGATAACTATACTACAAGGAAAATTTTTTGCAAGGACCTCAAAACATAAAAGACATAAAAATGTAAAGTGAGGAGATAACTAGGGAGGAAGTTCCTTTTTTCTCTACTTGCTTTCTCTACTTTATTTTTTTGCTGGCTTCTCTTTTTCAGTGGTTAGGATGCTACAGAGGGACTAAGCTACAGAATTACTTTCATGCTCCATCACAGACTTTTTGTGTGATCATAGGCAGATGAAGCTATGTTATACTACAGAGAGAATACAAGTGAGCTACACTCACTTTACTTCTCTAGAATTAGCCTGGCTTAGGCAAAATAGCCAGCCCTTCAGCGTTATTACACCCTTGCAAGTAATGTATTTTTCTATGGATCTGGGATTTCTCAAAGATGTGTTCCACAGTTATTTAAGCTGCAATAAACTGGGTCAGTCTACATATTTAATTTTGAAATAATTTGCCTGTCCTTTCTCAATACACAAAGGAAATCCCTGAAAGGTACTCAAATGAAGCTAGTCTATTTGTTGCAAAGTGCTTGTGTTAGCCACTGATGAGTAATAGTAAGTTCAGCTTTAGTTCACACCCTCTGAGAAACCAGCCAAATCAAATTAACAGCAGCAGTATACTCATATTCAAAGATTTGCCAGATGACAGACCATTATTTTGGGCAGCCCTTGAATTATAACCCAAACTATCTTTACAGCAAGACAAGGCTCTTTGAAGGTATGTTCAAAAGATTATGAATGGTCAGGAGCAATCAATTTACCATTACTTGCAGAACTACAACTGGTTTCTAATGTCTTGGCTAAACATGAGTAATTCAATATGCCAGTATCATTTATGACAATTTAAACATGGCCTTAATCAGCCTGGGCTTTGGGTTCTCACCTTTATCACTTTATGTCCCACACTGTTTGTGAGCTGCTCATAACCTGTGTGTGCAGTTCCTTGACACACGCAAAAGCCATATCCAGGCAGATAGCTCCTTAACTAGCAGCTTAGTTTTTGCTATATTAAAATGAATGGAAAGAGGAAAGAACACTTCAAATCTTTAAGTAATTTTTGGTCAACAAGACAGGTACCCTTATACGCTGTATTTTGTAAGGCAGCTATTTTTATATATTTGTCTTTTAAGTGTGTCCATGGGATACTGAGTCTCAGAATGGTTTATTGCACAGGCATGACCAGCAGTTACATGTCTGTCTGAGATTTGCTGCTGTTACTCACCAGGTTTTATGTTGAGGTTATATGTACGACTAGTATGTACTTTCTGTACAGAAATTGTATCTTTATACAAATATGACTTTATATTACTTCAAGAATTTGCAACACATAAAGAATTTCTTCTTTTGTCCTGCAGCTGTCCTCTCCTGACATGGACTCAGCAATGTGAAGGGAAACAAATTCCAAACCTGAACAGTAGATCTAAACCAGATAGGAAAAGCTTTGTACTTAGCTGTGAGGCGTATCAGGAGGAAAACAAGAGAACAGTTGCTTCTGAAGACATTTTTCCTCTCCATTTAG
Organism: Syrrhaptes paradoxus; assembly: GCA_013400615.1. NCBI lineage: Eukaryota > Metazoa > Chordata > Aves > Pterocliformes > Pteroclidae > Syrrhaptes > Syrrhaptes paradoxus. Next base: position 8,684 of record VZTO01019057.1, read on the forward strand.
ACTTAGAAATAAATGCTGGGATAGATGGGTAGGTTTCTTTGAATGCATTAAGTTCTCCCGGATGACAGGTGGACTCCAGAAGGAAAGTCCAGGTGGACACACTGTCTACTAGCTCAGAGCAGCAGGTTGGGAGACAGTCTGTATCTCCTTTGCTAGACCACAGCCTGGATGAGGTGTTGTGTGAGATACCTCTTACACGTCCAGCTGTGATTAATGAGGTTGGAGAAGAAGCCCTTCCATTACCAAACACACCTTTGTAACACTGAATCCCAGTGGCCTAGGGGAAAAAATGCAGGCTGGCAAATGCATGTAAAAATCTAGATGGGTTTTTGATTAGTTTGCTCCCTGTTGCTGCACGTTTTTGTGCCAGACATGAGCCCAGTAAGAGCAGAAGAGCCTGCCATGTTTGCAAATGCATGCAAATAAATGTTGGTAGTCAAATAGGAGCACAGCTTTGAGAGTCAGAATTTATCACTGAAAAACACTGTTGTTTAAGCAACAGGGTGGTTTCACTTGCCCTGTTAGTATTTGGATTTTTGTAATTTCTGCTAAGAATTTAGCAGGCAACATCAAAAGCTTTAGCTTGGGGAATTCATAAGCAGGGATATGATTAATACAATTTCACATGTATTTGTAGAAGATGCAGAACTTGCTGTGGGAACTGATAATTTAATTAGATTCTGGTTTATGTGATTCATATACCTAATATTCCAAGTACTATATTAAAAAATAAATACAACTTAATTTTTCATAGGGCATTGCTTTCTTCTGCTATACAAGCAAACAGTTGATTACATGGAAGGCACAGCTTTGATTGGCTGTAAAAATTAGGACCTCATCGTACTGTGAAATAGCTTTCAAATACAGCTGAAGAAAACAGGCTGCATGTACATAAATAAATAAAATCCCCAGGGAAAAATTAACACCATATTTGGGAATTTTATGTTGAATCTCACGAATCATATGAAGTCTTGAATACCAGTAGCTTAAACAGAAAAAAAAAATGTTCTTCATAAACTATTTATAATACACATTTCTTAAAATGGTAACTTTCAGTTTTGCACCAAGATTTAATGCAACTGTCATGAGACTCTTAAGTAAAGTCTCCATCGTATCTCTAGGCTACATACTGTGATCAACAAAAGTGCTGGCTTTATCGTTTTCATAGACATGGTGCAGCTGTAGTTCTGTGGTAGTCAATTAAATTACACCAGTGAAAGTCAGAGAATCAGGCCCACATCTATTAAGTAGAATAGGAATATTTCTTTATAGATTCAGGAAACGCTTAATACACATCTGGATATATCAGATAAACCAGTTTTCTCTTGGACTGACTGCATAATTTAAAATGTATATGCCCTGGGTATCTCTAAAATCTAATGTAAAACGAGTGTGCTATATTTGTGGATATCATGAAGGCCAAACGGATTTTATAGACTTTTTTCCTTATTTAAACAATACCTCAGTGATCAAATTCTATGGATTGTTAAAACCCTGTAGCTGCCTGCAACTAAGCAAAACCTTCACAGTTTACAATAAATACAGTGGCAGAGCATCATAAATCTGGGTATACAGAAATTTAAGTCTTGAAGTTTCAAGAAAAAATAATTATTTGGCAGAAGAGACAATATTTGTACAGATTTTCTATAGAAAGGCAAGGTCACTCCCCTTCCATTTGTGTCTAGAAAGTACAAAGAATGTGGGCCACCTATTGCAAACAGGTAGTAATATTTTTTTATAGTCTTTTAGAACCTATTCCATCCAAATTGGTGCCTCTGCAGACCCCCAGCTGCTGGTTTTTGTGCCAGGGAAGAAGGAGAAGTGCAGCAGCTACGCTGTAAAACCACACACAGAGGGAATAAATTCTGCACTGACTTGTGCAGCAGAGTGCTGGGAGGAAGCTGTCATGGGGAGGAAAAAGCTGGGCTCCTACCACTGCGAAATATCTTCACTGTCTTGTAAACCTGCCATGCACGAGGAAACAGAGGGATCAGAGATACATCCCAGATGGACCCATTTCAGAGAATTCCTTCTTTGTGAAGTGCCGGGTGATGCTGCTGCTGGAATCTGCCCAAGTCAGGGTGGTTTCATGCTTCAGGAGAAGTGGGTGCAAGGGTGCATTTGCAGAAAAAAAGAGGAGCATGATGAAGCTGTCCCTTATTGTCTGGGAGGCTGTATCAACTGAAAATATTTCTTCCAGCAAGTGTCAGGATTTTTTATTTTATTAGAAAGTTTAATGGGATTTAGTATGTTTATGTACATGATTACTCTTTGTTTTCAATTTTCAGACAATCTGAGAGCAATATGTTTCTAAAATTTAAAAAACCAGTAGTATTGTGGTACTCAGAAGGCATCAACATCTAAAGCACCTTGGCTTTCATTTGCCCTGCATCTTTGCCCATCCATCAGAGTGGACAGAGAACGCTACCAGATTGCAGGGGGAACATTTTGCTTGAGCACAGGGCAGCTGACAATAAAAAAGGTGGTACAGCTATGTATTGGGTATATGTGGATTTTTTCCCAGTGCTGTATGGTTGGTTCAGCTTCACAGAGTGATGATTTTCTATTTGCTTTTAAAAAGCTAAAATTACCTTGAAGATATTTAGCCATTAAATTTCCTCAGTACATATATGCATACACAGATAATAAAACTAGAAGACAATGAAAAGAATAGCACAGCTTGATTTCTTATTCCTTTTGTTGAATTGTTTCAAGTCCTCTTCTTGGAGGAAGATGTGTTGCTAATAGTTCCAGTTGGAATATACAAAGCTAATGATGTACATTGCTAATGTACAAAACAGATTTCCTATTACAAGGAGACTTAGACAATAAACATATAATGAGTCCGCAAGTAATTTCTCACTGAAAGCTAACCATTACTGAGTCCTTGACCTAAGTGTGGGATTTTTGTTTTTGTCAAGATGGCCAAAGCCATCACAAGTACATAAATTGAAAAAGGGCATAATGGCTATACCAATGTGTCCAGAAAACTATGCAGATTCATGAATGCAATCTACAGTAAGATCAGCCAAGGTTATCACCAGGTGTTTCTTGTCCCACATGCCACAGCTTGATTGTATTGTAATTAATTCAGCTGAAAAGTCTTTCTGCAAGAACTGTGTCTTCAGCACAATTTCAAGCTTGGTTTCAAACACTAGAAATAATTTCTGATTTCTTAAAACATCCTAGACAAACGTGAAGCTCTGCAGTTAAAGTAAGCCAAAAAGTACTTATAAAAATTGCATTTAAAGAGCATTGAGGGAGTGTTCTCAAAGCAGTTATGATTAAAGCTAGACCTTTGGGGTTCAGAGACTTAGGCATGTGTAGCACAAAGGCTTAGGGCCTTATCCAGTAAGATATTTGCCCTAGACCTTATTGAAAGTTCAGAGGTACAACGGAAATTTGAACTCAGGTTTCTGCACCAAACTATAGTAGTATTCAGCCAGTTAGCTGTCCATAATATGAACAAACAAAAAGTCAGTATTTCCCAAGGTATTTTAGAGCTCATCCTCCATTCTTTTATGGCATATCAGACCACAGACCTACTATATTCTTGTTTTAAATAAAGATGCTTTTAGTTATTTAAAGTTTGAGGTCCATTTAAAAATGAATTTTCTTATAGTCAGATACTCAGAGGCATTGACCTAAGACATAAATAAAACAGAACATATTTAGTTGTAATATACCACTTCATTTTGCTGTGATATTTACAGAAAGAACACATTGAAACACAGTTCCAAACAACCTGAAGCCTAATTCTGGACAATACAAGCCTGAGACAAAATGAGATATTTTAAAAATTATGGGCTTGGTTTTCAGAGGTATTGACCACTAAAGCCTATATTTAACCACAGGCAGAATTGTGTTCAGCGTGTCTGAGAATTGCACCCTAAATTAAAGATAAGTGTTTTTACCTGGGTAACATCCCTTGTACCACCCACAAATTATATAGTGATAGTTCTTCCCACAGGAAAATCGTCTTGTGGATTATTTTAAGGTAAAAGCACAGACCAGTGTCAGCCCTCTTACAAGCTGCATACTAATGCAAGGAGGAGAAAGAAAGATTTATCTGGAATCTTCTGGTTGACCTGAGTGAAATTGGGCCTGGACCCATTAAAACATTTATGAAAAGCAGTTACGGAGCATGAATAGTACCCAATCTAAAACATTAATGTCTATGTAATATGAAAAGTAGTTTGTTCAAAAATAGCAGGGAGAGGAGGAGCCAGAGCCCAGCTGCATTAAGGAGTAAACTCCTCCAACTTTCTGTTGGTCTTTTTTATCATTATTTTTAAGAAGTTGCAGAGACAGAAGTTGCTGTTTTTCCTTGGGCTTCTCTTTCCCCAGCACTGGCCATGGGGGTTAGCAGTACTCCTAATTTTCACCTCAGTCCTGCATTCTCCTTCTTTTTAGACTAATGTGCCAATATATCATAGCTTTGTCTTTTCTTGGGAATGACGTAGGCAGTTAAAGGCATTAAAACCACTATGCCTCCAAAATTAATGTGTTTTGCAGGAAGCAAGCACAGGGGTATCCAAAACCAGAGGGTATGTTCAGAATAGGGGGATTCAATTCCAGGGTGTCACAAAATGTTCTCCATCACTGCACCATGGCAGAAACCTTTTCTTAATGCTAATGATAGATACTCTAAATATGGCACTTACTCAGAGTTATTGGATATGGAAACACGCAAATCTACCAATAACGCAAAAGCCTAAGCTTTATGAAGGGCACAGCTACCAGAAACATAACTGCCTCCCTAGGGATTTAACAGGAGCTGCATAACTCCATGGTGTCTTGAGGATGAGCCTCTGCTGATGTTCTTTAATCTTGATAGGAGAGGGGATTTACCTCCAATAAATATCCTAACACTAAGCCTCTGACAGATAGCTGCTAGTCCAGACAAATCTGCCATTAGTGTATGACCTGAATCTAACAAGTACCTGCATGGAAATCACTTAGAAAAAGTTATAAATGGGAAATTTCAAGTTATAAATGAAAAGCAAACAAACAGATTGGTAGGAAATAACTGTGACCCTCCCTGTCCAGTACATCTTCTCTCCAGTTCCCAAAGCCCTAACTTGCCCCGTGGTCTTTTAGGATTTGTCTGAACACATGAATGCTGTGTTGCATCTCTTCAAAGGTGGAAGAGCCATGTAGTCATCCTAGAACTATAAAAAACATACTCTCAATAAATAATGTAACAGCCCAGCTTTTGACCGGAAAGCTTCTGCAAGAATATGTGACGCCAATGCTTATTTTTTCTCCTGCTCTCATAGGGACGTGGCAGCAATGTGACTGAGTCATCTCGCCAAGGGCCGTGACTGCTCCCATCCAAAGGCTGCCCATGCTGGAAGCCAACGCCTTGCTGTTTGTCCCAGCTGCTCTCCACAGCCTTCTCTTGCCTGCCTGTGGCTACCTGCAATTTTTCATGGAAGTATTTAAGACAAGTCATTTTGGAGATGAAAAGCAAAGCATTTTGATTTGAGAATTTTGTTTCAGTGTCTCCTGAAAGGTCTCAAAACTGCATGTCCCTCTATTTAATTTGCACTCCCTGCTTGGGCTATATATCACAGAGACCAACACAGCCTGCTTCTCAGATCAATCACATTTTAATCAAACACAACTACTTCATTTTCTTGTTTATTTTTCAGCCAAAAAAAGATATTTTTGGAGGGGTGAGTATTTTTAGTGAAGAAGCAAAATGTCCACTAAAAACACCTGAAGAACATTTTTCAAGTAGGCCTTCTTTTTATTTTTAAGGTCTGCTCCTAGTAAGGAATCTTTGATGTAGTCAGCAAGACTTGTTCTGCATAGAAGAGCTATTGATATATAGCCAAACAGAGAGCAGAGAAAAAAAATCCACTCTTGTATGTCACCAGACTCTTAATCTATTTTATGAGCCTTAAACACTATGACTCTTTGCACAGTAGAAATTTCAAAAGATCTAGAAATTCCATTTTTTTCTCCTTATGTGGCTTTTCTAAACCTGAAGTTTTACTTTTCATGAATATTTTTAACCAGCACAAACCCTTTTAGGAATTTTCTTACATCTATCCTTTGTCAAGGAAGAAAGAAGCAATCCTATGAATCAGATCCCATGTGCATAATCACACAACTATACGAACTAATCGTATCCATAAAAAGCATTTGGTTCAAACATTGCTGTATAGGGAATGCTTAGCCTTAAAAATTATGCTGTTTGGACTAGCAGCTTTGAATACATCTTATGAGCAATCCTTCTGCACTAGCACTTTTTTTTCTTTTTTAACTTAAATCAGGGGACTTGAGCAACCTGACAGTGTCTATAATAAGCCTGCTGATCACCTTCTGTAATTCTTGCTTCTTTTTTTGTTTCACATTTCTGATATACTGAGATGCGCATTGTTAAAATGGTTTAAAAAACTGATCAGATCTTGATTAGCAACTAGGAAGTTTAGAGTAGTAACCTCAACAAAGTTTATAACAAGCTTCAAATATGTTACCCCTATAGAGCCATCACCCATCATAAATATTGCAAGTTAGGTGGGCTGGACTTGCCACTTAGCCTAGGAGGACTCATCTACAGCACAAATTTGCCACCTTTGTTTTTAGCCACTGAGTCGTGGCCAGGCCCTGCAGGAGCCGTGCAGGAGGAGGGGTGGTGGCAGGCAGCATGGTGACCATGTTGGCTGGGGATGAGGAGAGATGCTGAGGACATTGGGTGGTAAGGATGTGGGGATCACCAGGGCTGCAGGGGGACACAGGGTGGTGAAGATGCAGGGATGGCATTAGGGACACCTGATGGTGGGCTTGGTCTCCAGCGACACACGGAATGTTGTCTTCCCAACTGCCACCACACTCCAACTGCCACCATACTCCAACTGATGCTGCATCTGCTAACAGCAGCCAGAGACCCAGTCAGTAAGACAGAAAGCTGCCTGTCTCGATGCCATATGCAGGAGTCCAGGTAGGACCTGGGTTGTCACATTGGGAACATTTCCTGTTGAGGAGTAACAGGGCATTAATAGTTTGCTTTCCCTGAGCTGGCTGTAGCTTTGGTCCTGTGAGGGAAGGGAGGGTTCCAGACCATCACAGAGGAAACCCACCTCTCCTCCTCTCTTACCTTCATGCTTAATAGGGTGGGGACTAATGAGGGAGTAACTTTTCATGTTCTTTATCTCACCCAAATTTACAGTCCAGCCTTGGCACTTTCCAGAGACTGCAATGGGTTTCTTCCAATCGTCTCCTCTCCTACTAACCCAAAATGCCTTGTCTCTTTCTAACACCTAAAATCAACCTCTTTACAGCTCAGCCATCTCTACTCAGGGATCTCGTCTGGCAATATGGAGCTTTTTAGGCACTGGTCTTAACCACTCTCCAGTCTTTCTCTACCCAGGTTTGGTTTTTTTTTCCCTCTCCCATTAGTCATTTAAGTTTAAAAAAAATCAGCCTTGAAGATTTAGGTGGAGAAGGGCTTTCTCCTTTTTCATGTCACTGTTGTTCCATTTTCTGTCTTCCTTCCAGAGCCATTTCATTCTGACTGCAGGTTGTTTTTTTTCCCTTTGGAGGAAAAATTCTTAATTATTGTTTATCTGGATCTCCCTGGATCCTATCTCCAAATTACTGCATCATCAACAATCCCCTAAACAGACACTAGGAAAATTCGCATGAGGGACAGACACTGTGAATACTCCAACCACAGGGAAAGCCTCAATCAGAGCTTGCACACTGTTAGACACCAGAGAGCCCAGCTACAAAGGCCCAGGAAACTTGGTTTCATTAGTTCTAATCATCTAACTAAATGCTTTACACCTCTGTCATCTTCCCTTATTTCTCTATTCCCCTCTCAGATCTTCAGTGTTTCACCCCTCTTAATAAATCCCTAGGCATTTCCACTGCATTTCTTTCCCCCTTTTGTTTAGCCCTGCTGCACTTTTCCCCACAGCTGCTTTTCTCTGCTCTGCACTTTTTTCAGTAAGTGTGGATAGGATGCAATGATTCATTTGTCTACATTTCACCTCAACTGCATAGCTAAAGTAGGAAAATTTAGATCTCATATCTAAGTGGCACCTAGGGAAGCAAATGTGCAGAGGAAGCAATAGGGCTGAAGCTACTTGGAAAAAAAAAAAAAAAAAAAAAAGCCTGGCTTGAGAGTAAATTTATTCATTTATCTGCAAAACAACTTTTTTTTTAGCAATATGGCACATTTGTTCTGTTTTGAGATTTTGTATCTTAGTTACTTGACTAATTGTGCTAGGTTTGCTTTTTGTTACTTACTCACTTGTTTCCCTCTGGTCATGGGATTCTTTAGTCCCTGGTGCCTAGGAGGATAGCTTGGCATTGGGATGGGACTGATGTCTGTACACTTTATGCCATTTTCTACTTTATTTTGAAATGCTTGTTGAACCCTTGCAATGTTCCAAGCTGTGAACATAACTCCAGTGTGTCTTCCTACATCAGCTATGTTTTGTGGCCTGCAGTTACAGGGTTTATTTGTCTGGGTTAGAAGCAGTAGAGATTTCATATTTTACTGTATTTTCTAAATGCATTTGCAGAATTTCTTTAGCAAGTAAGGTTAACAAATTGCTCAAATTTAAGTGTGTTCAGCAATTTAGTCTCTTGACAAATTAATAAGGAACTTACTTAAAACCATTTTCTAAACCTATTTTAGAGCTTTTTTTTTTTTAAATCACATATATCAGTGGAGCTCAGGTCTGATGAGCATGAAAATACTTCATCCACTGGTCCAAGCTGGGAAGAAACCTCTGCTTACACTCAATGGTCTGAGATGCAAGTGGCAGAAGAAAGGTTGTGGGTATATGGATTTCCCATTATATACAAGCACGACACCCTCCAGCAGGTTTCATTTTCAAAATATTGGGCAGAAAGTATTCACAAGGAGGTGAGGAAAACCTGAGCTGGAATTAAGAAGCGAGGGCATGCTCTAAAGCATTGAGGACATATTTACCCCGATGGCATCAGGGACAGCCATGCAGGTTCCTACCCAAGCCATGCCATCCCCTGGTGTGCTCCTGCTCTGGGCTCCAGCAATCTCCAGGGCTTGGGCTGAACCAGAGCTTCACTTCCCAGGCACATCCCCAACAGGGAGGTTCCTCAAGAGCCCCAGATCAAGGGCAATTGTGCTGAGCTGGCTCAGCACCATTTTTTAATAGGACCTTGAGAAGGCAACCGCAGAAACCCTAAAAGTGAGAAGCTGATCTGTCACGGGGCTCCTCTGCATCTCTGAGTAGGATTAATCCCTCTGTGCCTCATCTCCAAACCCCCTTTTATGATGAAGGATACTTCTGTCCTCTGCTTTGTCTATTTAAAAACATCTTTTACAATGAATATGTAGGCGTACAAGAGGAACCTAATCTCAGATGGCACCATTTAATTTTATTGTAATAATAGTAATAAAGGCACTAAGCACAAACAGTGTGCTGAATGTAGAAATAGATTTAATATGTTTAACTGGATTTGGAAATTGGTTCTCCATGAATGGACAGCCATTCTTGTTCAGATCAGAAGTGGCATCTCAGATGGTACTTTGGAAGATGATAGAATACCTGTCATCCTCATATCAGGATAAAGTAGAGAAGGAACATTAGATTTCCACTCCAGGCCTGTGAAAAGATATTTTTTTTCAAATACTTGGTTTTTATTCCATTATGTTTCCTTTTCTTCATTTAATTTAATAATATGTTCCAAATCTATTTATCCAAATGCATCTGTTTTATACTTGGGAAAATACAATCTGAAAAGAAAATGTAACTTTTTTCCAGTAAAGTTGAAAGAATGGAAGGCAACTAATTTTAATGTATTGCCACTTAATGTCATCTTGTTTGCTGATAAAATACATGGTAAAGCATTTTCAGTAATCACTTCTTGAAACAAAACAGAGCTTTCCTGAGCTAATGAAAGGAGATACATTTATTTATTTATAGGATGTTCATCATTTCAATTCCTCTGTGTTTCACAAATATTAGTAAGTTGATCCACGTGGCACAGGAATCACAAGATCTGCCCACACTTACCAGAAAGACACATGTAAAGTATAATTAGAATGAAAAAAAAAAAAAAAGTTGTTCTTGTTACAGTACCTAACCAATAAAAACCTCCTTCTGTCATTCAATATTACTAACCTTAAACACTAAATATCCTCAGGCAGGTAACCAGGAACATCTAACTAGATAAAAATGGTTTGTGGTTTGTTTTTTTTTGTTGTTTGTTTACAAATACATTCTTTGATTTCTTTCCTTTTATTTCCTGGGCCTTTACATGATACTTAACTTATATTTCCAAGCTTTTTCTTGCAGCCATCAGGGTTAAAGAAATTATTTTAAAATAACATTAAGACTCTCATCTAATTGCATACCTTCCAGAAGCCGAATTGTAAACAGCCTGCTAAGTAAGATGAGGTCTGTTGTATTTCAGGGTAGCCATGCTGCTCATTCTGTACTGGCACTGATTTCAGGAATTATAATACTGTAATGAATTACATTAGAACCAATAAATGAATTATTTTCTTAGATACATTCCCTTTACAGTGCCTAATCCTTAAACGGTCGTTAGTTATGTCTGTGCAAGTTGGTGGTATTGCCAGGATATCCATAGCTAAGCTTGTAAAACTATTGAGGAAATACAGATAAAATACTGTGGTAGTAGTATTCAGATGTGACCAATGACAAACTTTTGTGGACTATCTCCCGAAACATGTAAAGGGGGGTCCTTTGAAGGGGTTTGCATTGGTTTAGCTTTGCTCTGACAGAGTCATTGGGGTTTTTACCAACTGATTGAAATGGTAAAGCCATCAGTGAGGATACTCCACCAGCCATTGCTGTTTTGAAGAACATGCAGTCAATGTCAAATGTTTTGCTGGTTTCCACGTTTTTTTCATTATAAATATAAGCCCCAGCTCTGTAACTACTCCTTGGCATCTCTGATTTAATGCGACTCTGCGAGACTACTCACTCCTATAAAATTAAGATGCTGCATGTGTGTGTTTGCAGGACCGTGACCGTGAGGAATACTGGCTCAATGTAGTAACTACCCGTTGAAAAACAAAATAAAAATCAACTCTAATTGTACCCATTTAAATTCAAACATTGAAAAATAACTTAAATATGGTATTTCGGAATGTAAATTTTATAAAAAGTCTGAAGATGTTAGGATTCTGTTAGCTCTTTAGTCCCTCTGTAACGAGGCTATTACATAGCATTGCTCAGATTGATGTCGAAAATAATGCAGCTGCAAGAGCAGCTGCAGCAAGAATTCACAGAAGCCAGGACGCACACAGGCCCTGCTCAAAGGCTTTAGCTTTCTGTTGCTGTTTTTTATTTTTTCCACTACTTATTTATTAGCTTAATTCCAGCATTCTCTGAAATGATGCCTTGCTGGGAATAACTGAGGGTTAAAGCTTTAATGGCTTTACTTAGCCCCACAAATGAAAACCCTGGAATTTACTGTCTTCTGCAAAGCAGAGCTGCTCTGACAGCAGCAAATGCTGGTTTTTTCCAAAATGAGCAGTTCCGGGTTGGTCAACATCAGGACAGTAACAGTCAAGAAGAAAACACAGCATCAAAAAGGAGGAAAGACACTTCACAGTTAGGTATCCAGGAATACAAGAGCATCTATGCACTTCTGGTATTTAAAAAGACATTTATGCCCCTGGGCAGGAGCTGATCAACTTGTGGGCTGCCACCTCAAAATGTTTGTCTGCTAAGTGCCATGTGGCTTGCAGGCAGGTCTGGAGGAAGGCGCAAGTCCAGCAGCCACCCTTATGCTTCCTTTTGCATTACATCGAGAGGACGACAGGAATGAATTTGCAGCAGCAGAGAGCTGAGCCTTGGGTCAACCCAGATTTTGATAATCCCAAATTTTGATAAACCCAAAGGGATTTGCAACCATCCTCAGCCCATTTCCTAACCCTCAAGCCTGGGGAGTATAATTAACACCTTGGATCTTGTTGGTTCTTTCATGGAAAGGTTGATATTAAGTAAAAAACAATTTCAAATAACTTTGAAACAAAGCTTTACGCATAGTTTAAAACCAACATGAATAAGTCACACCACTCAGTCTTTCATAGCCACCTTGTGAGACCTTCAGAAGAATAGTTCCCAAGGAGATTTACAATAACAGATGATACAAAAAAGTGGAGCATCATAATTCACTTCCCAAATCTGAATGTACAATAGTTTGTCGATTCAACAGATTCAGTTACTGGCCAAAAGTGACCTGTACTCAAGACACAAAATATTCAGATAGCAATATCTTACATCCATTGGAGCTTTGCAGAATTTTCTCAGGAAGGTTATAAAATAAAACATTAGAGTAGCATAATTTAAAGGTTACGAAAGCATGGGCTACAGAATCAGCATTAGTCTGTGACAGCATTGGCTCCAGTCCCAGTGTAGTTTATAGGAAATAAAGGCAAGAACCAACCACACATTTAATAAAATGAAGAAAAACGTGATAGAATCAACTGTGTGGCTCACAACTGACACTGGATTTCCCTTGGTTGTCCCTATCCTTACAAATTTGTATCACTACATAGAAGCAGGTCAAAGACCAGGTTGGCTCACACATCAAGAATGGGGAATTTGTACCTCTAGAACTTGTGCCAAGTGCCTTTCTATTCATCTAGGGAAGGAAGAAAAATTTCTCTACTGTTCTTGTAGCACTTCAAGGTGAAAATTCACATTGACAAAAAGAATGCAGTAGAGGTAATAAACATTCTCAGAGATTAAAATAATTGCACAAAAGGCAACTTCTTCACTGAAAAAATTAAGACATCAAGCTAAAAGAAGAAATTAAAACCAGAAGCCATATTAAGAAACTGAAAGCTGTCAAAGTAAAAGAACTGCCTTGAATGTTAATCTGAGCTATTACAGCCAGTCCTTTTTCACAACCTTTTCTTTCCTGCTAACTTTTATGTTACAGCTCTATTGCCTGTACAAAGTTGCTGAATTGAAGCTCTGCCTGTCAGGAGCTCTCATCTGTGCATGCTTTAGCTCTCAGTTGTTACTGGATTTGCTTCAGCTGCCCCTATGAAACCATTGCATGTCAAATCACAACGCAATTAGGGTGAAATGGATCGTTGTAATACACAGGGTAAAAAAACCTCCAGAAATCTTAACACTAGATTTTCTAGGTTTGTAATGATGCCTTTGAAAAGTATTAAAATCTCTTTTTAATTAACACAATCCCCAAATTACTGATATGTACTTCACCTGGTGTCATGTAAGTTTTTTATCTTTTCAACTTTCTCTTTTTCTTTCCTTCCAGGCTTTTTTTGCACAGGAATAGTTAAAGTTCATTATTCTGCACTGTGAGAAATGGAATAAGCATAACTTGAGTATTTGCTAAAGCAGCTAGTAAAATGAGATGGCTAGAAAAACTGTCAAAATGCTTTGTCCTATATTCTGACCCATGAATTTTGCCTCATTCGGTCTACAGAAAAACTGTATCTAAGATGAAATCCATTGGAGATATATCATAAATATAAGGCCACTATAGAGGTGGTATGAAGAGGAGTCTAGATGATGGGTCAATGGCAGCCACCACCCTTGTGCTCTGTATCAGCAGCCAAGAAGGGATCGACACACAGCTATGGCTAAACTCATTTAATACCTCTGCTTAACATTTCTACGTCCCAGCGGGACTCATAATATTTAATTATATATCTAATGGGAAATTCAGCCTCACCCTGTGAGTTATTGTGCTTCCTCAGTTCCTCTTACATTGTAGAATCACAGCACTTCACAGGACTGGTCCTGCCATGAAAATTAATTACTTTATTCCTGAACAGGGCTTTCAACATACAGATCATTCTGCATGACAAAGTAGTATTAGATAGCAAACCAAGATATTCAATTGCATTACAGAGCCATAAGAAAATTACTGTCTCTTATTTTTAATCAAGCAGACTCTTAGCCAGATTAGTCCCTGATGATGATGCTTTGGCTATTTCAACAAGTCTTATTGCCACCAGAAAAGTTGCTCCCTCTTTTTTCTCCTGTGCACCCTGGCTTTTTCACTGCTGTATATATAATCCACTCAATAAAGCCAGCTCTAGGTTTCAGGTTAGCCCTTACCTTCAGTGAACAGTAATTGTTAAGACAGCTTGTGCAGGTAAATGTTGTTTTGCAAAGAAACCTCTCTGCCTTGTTTGCTTTGGGTTCTTATAAACATCTTGTTTAGCCATCACTCCCTGCAGGGATACCTTAGTCTAGAAACAGCTCTGAAAGTTTTGAAGAATGAAGCATCAGGAGTTCTGCATTTCTTTTCATGGCATCAGAAAAATCTCAGGTTATAGATATGCATGTGATTTCATATGCATGAATGCTTCAATGCCCTCCCACTAGTTATCAGACTCTTTATTAGCCTCCATAACCCAAGCAGAAGAATTTCAGTGTTGCCTTTAAGGGTCACTTGAGCAGGAGCTTCAAGACAAATTGTACTGCTGGGGTCATAGCAACTTGGTAGCTAACTTGGCAAAAGAGAACTTCGTTTTCTTTGCTGATGTACAGAGGTATGTTTTTTGCCTGGTCTTCCTTGCAAAGATGAATTTCTGAGCATAGGAACCCATTTATGGTCAAACGGATTATCAGCTTCCATCTATCCACACTTGCTAAAATCTTTGGGACAGATCAGTGTTAGTTTATACCAGTGGAAGATCTAGACTAGGTCTTTAATATTTCCCATTTCTCACTTAGTCTGCGGTCTCCATGGACCCCTGCTCCAAGAGCATCCTTATTATGAGAAGAGCAGGAAGGACTTGCCAGCACCCTGTCTGCTCCCTTGTTCCCTGACCCTAGATTGTACTCTACCGGTTTTACACTTTTTCTTCCATTTATTGCTCTTACATTGAAAATCAGATACAACAGTCATAAAGAACAACACCACCAAAGAAATAAAAGCCACAACAAAAGATGAGAAAAGGGAATTCCAGTTAATGAGATCTATCTAGGGAGATTCCCCCTACGGGGAAGTGGAGCAATATGGAAGGACATTCAGAAGGGAGAAGACCCCACAGTCCACTAAAATTCACTTTGCACCTTTTTAATCCTTTTTCTAGTTCCTCAGAGCCCAACTTGCCACCTTCCTTTTCTTCTTCCCATTCTCATGCCTGCCTTTTCTCCCTGCTGCTCCTTTCAGTTGACTTTGATTTGGGGAGTTTTTTTGTGTTACTCCTAGAGAAAAGAGCTAGGCACACAAAGAAAAATACTAGATGTTTTACTAAGTGTCCCATACAACTGGCAACTTACAAAGCTGTAGTGCTCATTTGCCAAGTTTCTGTGAAGCCCAGCTTCATTCTAATTACATAGTTAGTGCAACCAAAAGGAAGGATCGCTACCAAAGTTGTCTTTGTTCAAATGGGATGGTCCTAGTTATGACCTTGGATGCTGCAGCTAACATTTTACCAAATAAAATCACAGGAGGTAGCGGTGGAGTTTTGCCTTTGGTGAACAGAAACTTCAGCTAAAATGGTAGTTCTCATCTAACAGGTCTCTTTTTGATTAACACAAGTTAACGAGCAGAACTGAGGGGACTGTAAGGGGACACCCATCCGGGGGGCGACCAGAAACTAGGGGTGGGTTCAATCATGGTAACCTGTTTGGTATAGCTAGAGCAAGAAAAGGATCTGTATCCTCAGCCATAGCTCTCTTGCTACGAGTTTGATCTCCGTGCCACACAGAGTGTCAGGCACCTCCTTTGCTGTGGGTCTGATGGCTGATACGTTTTGTGTACTGCACAATAGGTAATGGAAGCTGTTATAGGTCTGCTAGTGTCTCCTTTACATTTGGGCTTTCTTAGGGCCTGATCCCACAGGAATGTGATTATTTTGTGAAGCAAGAGCTCGCTCGCTCGCTCTCTCTCTCTCCTGTGAGCTCTCATTGAATTCCTGCCTCATCCTGGAGGCAGGGCTGCCCAGAGCAGTTCTGGGATGCAGACTTCTTAATAGTATGTTGGCAGATCTAATCAAACCCACAGCACAGGCTGCAGCAACCCTCTGAAACCAAACTTTGCCCCTCTGCACTCATTCCTTAGAAGTACTCAGCTCCCACCATTTCAAAGCAATCTTTTCAGGAAATCAATAGTTCTTCATCTCCTTCAGAATGAGAGCAAGTAGGACACTTGGACGTTTGCTTTGTAATCTCTTCAAAAATTGCTTTCTTGTCTTCCCAATAGAATTAGGAAATAT